>CAUYQU010080955.1:0-13050 GCA_963574635.1 Cheracebus regulus | reverse complement strand
CTGTGTCAGGCAAGAATGGAACTCGATCTCCCTGTGATTCAGGAGGAAGACACTGAGTACTGTCGGTAGAGTTGACAAAGACAGACCCAAATCTGTAGCTGCCAACATGGACAGAAAGATGTACTGAGGCTCATGAAGGCTAGAGGTGGTTTTGATGACAAGGAGGATGGTGCAGTTTCCTAGGATGGCAGTGAGGTACATGACACACAGAGGGACAGAGATCCATATTTGTGCAGACTCCAGTCCAGGGATGCCTGTTAAAAGGAGAAGGTGTGGCTGAAACCAGCTACTATTTATAAGCCCCATAAGGATGTTTCTTAAAATCCAATCCAGATCAGCTTCCAAATGTTCCTATTTGGAGAATAAAAATCAAATTTTAAGATAGAAAAATGCAATGCATCTAATTCCTTTAAGGTGGCATTAATCCTAGGCTATTTTCATAAAGGAATTGATTCTTAGAAGGTTTCCAAACCTGTCAGAATAAATGGAGTTAAAGCCACGCACAACTTCTTGTAAAATGTAAGAGCTAGTAGAATTACTTAGGTCTAGAACACATAATCATTGACCAAGTGAGAAGAAAAATTATGAACCTAATTACCTCTTTCTATCTCAATGCTTAGAAAATCCAATCTCAGAATATTTTCTTGGTAACTTTTATTATGTTCTCATCTACTTTTATTTTCAATCTATTTGGCAAAGCCCTGAAAGAAGTTCTGGCACGTCCTTTGGTATCACCTTCATACCTAGAAATATTCAGGTCTATGGAAACATGGATATTTATTCTGATATTTCTACCTGCAGAAATAAAGCATAGGCTATTTTAACAACCCACATAAACACAAATTTATTCGTTTTTCAACTTCATGGGATATCATTCTTTTTTACAATGAATTTCCAGGTTGTTTGATGTTTTTCTTTTGAATGATGTGTTAATTGTTTTCAAAGTAAAAAAAATCAAAATATAACAGGAGTGACAAAAATCATTAAAATGTTTGTATTTATGCAGCCAACTAACACATGAAAAACTGCTCATAATCACTGGTCGTTAGAGAAATGCAAATCAAAACCACATTGAGATACCATCTCATGCCAGTTAGAATGGCGATCATTAAAAGATCTGGAGACTACAGATGCTGGAGAGGATGGGGAGAAATAGAAACACTTTTACACTGTTGGTGGGAGTGCAAATTAGTTCAACCATTGTGGAAGACAGTATGGCGACTCCTCAAGGATCTAGAAATAGAAATACCATTTGACCCAGCAATCCCATTACTGGGTATATATCCAAAGGATTATAAATCATCCTAATATAAAGACACATGTACACGTATGTTTATTTCAGCACTGTTTACAACAGCAAAGACTTGGAACCAACCCAAATGCCCATCAGTTATAGATTGGATAAAGAAAATATGGCACATATACAACATGGAATACAATGCAGCCATAAAAAAGGATGAGTTCACGTCCTTTGCAGGGACATGGATGATGCTGGAAACCATCATTCTCAACAAACTGCCACAAGAACAGAAAACCAAACACTGCATGTTCTCACTCATAAGTGAGTGTTGAACAATGAGAACACATGGACACAGGGAGGGGAATATCACACATTGGGGCCTGTGGGGGTTTAGGGGGTTTGGGGAGGGATAGCAGGGGGTGGGGGTATTGGGGAGAGATAATTTTGGGAGAAATACCTAATGTTGGTGACGGGGGGATGGATGCAGCAAACCACCATGGTATGTGTATACCTATGTAACAAACCTGCATGACCTGCACATATATCCCAAAACTTAAAGTATAATTTTAAAAAAGAAAAAAAATCATTAAAATGAGTATTATCATTATTTCTCAAGTGGTTCTAAGATAGTACCATATATTGACAAATAATTTCTTGAAAAATTTGAAATATCTCTGTTTCAAAATGTAAATATGTTAGGAAACAATATATATCTTAGTAAATGCCTTAAAAATAGCATGTTTGGAGAAAATGGTGTTCATGTCATTAACCTACCATCAACGACGAAAGGAAATATTTTTCTATAGTTGGTTTAATAACTTTAGATTTAAATATTTTGTTTAAAATTGAAATTTGTCATCTAAAAACAAAATACTGGTACAGCTCCATTTGTATAAGGGGTACAGATTGGAAGGCAGGTAATATATCTGATTATTGAGAAGAACATGAAATCCAAACATAACATCTTTGGTATGGCAACTAAATGGTGAAAACACGTGGACAAATAGAGGGGAGCAAGACACTCTGGGGCCTCTAGGTGGTAAAAGGTGGGAGGAGGGAGAGGAAAAATAAGTAATGGGTACTAGGCCTAACTACTGGGTGATGAAATACTCTGTACAAAAAGTCCCCATGACACAAGTTTACCTATGTAACAAATCTGCACATGTGCCTCTGAAATTAAAAGTTAAAAAACATTTTGTAAAATTATGTAATTTAAAAACATACCCCAAATTAAAAAACATCAGAGAAAAATCTGAACAAAAATTAATGAAGAATTTCTTCTCAGAGAAAAGTCCTCAGGTAGGGAGGACTGGGACAAGAGTCCTTATTTTTTTGCTCTCAGCCAAAATTAGAGCTTCTGTACTGTTTTAAATTATGTAAAGATAATAATCTTTTTACGAGTGTTAATATAGCTTTGAAAAATACATCCTACCTCCCCTCTTGTCCGTCCCTGCCTCCCTCCCTCCTTCCTTCCCTCTCTCCCTCCCTCCCTTCCTTCTTTCCTTCCTTCCCTTTTATTCTCTTTTTCTCTCTCTTTCTCTTCCTTTTTCCTTTTATTTGCTGATTTTATGCAAGGGTGGGTATTCTGATTGTTCTATTTTCAGGTTTAATCCTTATTTTAATAAAGTTTTCAAGCCAAAAGTAAAAAAAAAAAGAAAGAAGAAAAACAGATCCTATATGAGTTACAATTTATACATTTGCATCCATTGTTGTGTAGACCTATGCTTGTTCCCTTCGTTCATACATTCTTGTCAGTGAGTGTTTACTACATTCCACAAATCCTGCTCACTCAGTCACTCAACACACTGCTCCCTGCCATATCAAGACAAATAACCCTTAGAGACATAAAATTCTTACCCACCACAATACACCATTCACCGCTTTTAAACATATATGTACACATATACTATAGGTTGTATATACACAGAGCCAGCTCTCTTGGCTTCAACTATTGTCTAGAGTATATTGGAATTCACTTTCTTCTTTGTACTCATTTTTCTATTCTGTTTTTTGCACTGAGGTAATTGCTACAACTACTACCAGCATCAAAACTCCAGTCAACAAGACTGCAATAACTAGTATAAAAGTCAAGTGTATTGTTACTCCATATAGTCTCTTGCTTCATATTTTAATACTTTTTGTGCCTGTATGCCTGGCCCTTTATGGTGCGAATATATTATGTTTCTACTAATCTAATTTTTCTAGTTGCTCTCTAATCTAGCCAGATTTGTTGTTGTATTACACTAGATATGAATCACTCATTCCCACATGAAAATGTGTACACAACTTCTGATCATATTCACAATTGTGATAAATGCTTCGTTTTAACCAATAGTAATTAAATCCATTTATTAAAGGCCAGTTTATATGCAACATTCTAGAAAACATTTCTCAGTAGTACATAGCAGAATTTCTCAAACCACTAAGTCACTATCAAATATACTGCTTTGTTTCTGTATTTGAGATTTACTACATATGATTTCAAGTTAGCTCCAAGCTGTGTCTTATTTGAATTTCCCTTACCCAATTTGACTTTACCTTTAAGATTAATATAGCACCTGTCACATATTTCAGTGAGGATAGTCTAGCTCCCTACACACATAGAAGACACATAGCAAATTATGTTCAAACAAATAAATTAATGTTTAGAGATTCTGGTTGCAGCATATGCTTGCAAATGCCTAGCAAAGATGAAAATCTTACCAGTAATCCAGAACCTATTTTAAAGTTGGTATACAAAGTTTCAGGGGTCATACTTTTACTGGACTCATTTAGAACTGAAGAACAGATGCCATTAAACTTAAAAGTAGATGAAGAGAGGTGTATCATCTTAGTGAGAATATGTATTTTAGTATTTGTCAACTGGCTCAATTTCTCAGTATCCTCGTCCTGAATTTTCTTTTATCTGTATGGTAGATTACTCATCCTAGCCAGAGAGATACTCCAAAGACTATTCTCAGAGAAAGAAAGACACTTATCTGCTCAAAGTATAACCCCCTTGCAACTTCCCCCAAAAAACCTTTTAGGATGTATGAATTCTCCAGTCTTCCCCTAGAGCCAGGAACAACACCTATGTATGTGTATATATATACTCGTGGACTATGGCTTCCGTCAGTTAAATTTCAACCCCTGAACTTATCTTGGCTCCTCAGTTGGGCTTCTATATTGTCACCTTTTCTCAGCTCTTGCTTCTCTTCCCCCTCTAAAAGCTCTGAGCTTCCATGATGTTTTATTTTGAGTATAAGAAAAATTTCAGCTAAGCATCTCCTAAAAAACGCCCCTTCTCTTTTTTTAGTGGAAATAAATGGAAGTTATTTTTACATACTGTGTGGCCTCCTCACATGAAGCCAGCACCCATTGAAAGGGCTGACGGAATTCAGCATCACAGCTCTGCTCTTTCAGTCTCACCCTCCTATGCCTTGACAGGGAATGGATGGATTCTCATGAGATGTTAGAAACTGCTGATAGATGCCCCTGCCTCAACCACAGTTATTTATTGCAACAAATAGAGAATCATAGACAGAAGGCAGCCAGAGGGAGGCTACCAAATATTCTCATGAGAGTGTGATCTCAATATGCTACACATGGGATAGCACAAAAACAAATTATTTGGAATCAAGGCCACACCAAAGTTATTTTTTCTTAATACCCCAGAGTCCTTACAATTATTCACACGTTCATACCTGAGAACAGTTGTGTGCCTGCTGTCCATCACAAACATGTGATGAGCTGATATTTAGAAGTGATTGTTCCTGTTACCTGGTTTGGGTCATTTTTGAGGTGAACGATTTTGAAATATGATTCTCTACCTTTGTGTGTGTGTGTGTGTGTGTGAAGCTGAATATTGGAAACCATTTCTTTCATTATCATTCATATGAATACTCATTATTACATTGTATCATAACATTACAATGTTTCAGGTTTCTTGAAAGGCATAGTGCCATATATTTTAGTATGAGTTAGCATAATCTCATTACACTTTTTATTTCTCCTCTTTTATTCCTGGAGAGGTGTTGATTGTAACTTTCCCTCTTCTTTTCAAGGTTTATTATGTCTTTCCTGTGGTTCTAACTTTTTTCTCTGTTTTCAATGTTTTATCATTTACTTCCTATTTTTTCTGAAGTGCCTAAGACAATCTTTGGTATATAGAAGGCATTAAACCTATTTTTGACCAGCCTCCCAAGTAGCTGGGATTGCAAGCACACACCACCACACCCAGCTATTTTTTGTATTTTTAGCAGAGACAGAGTTTCAGCATGGTCTTGAACTCTTGATCTTGTGATCTGCCTGCCTCAGCCTCCCAAAGCGCTGAGCCACTGTGCTCAGCTGAACAAAATTTTTTTAAAAATTAAGTAAAAAAGACAACAGCATACAAATGAACTATTGACCTTCTAAAGGATGTTTTATTTTTATCAACTGTAATATTTATATAAATATCTGAATTTCAGTCCTATTACAGTTAAGAGTGCATAATCAATTAATATTATTACTTTATTATTTTTAGATCATCAGCTGAACCCAGATTTGGCAAGTGGGAGACCCTCAAGCTGGCTTTCTCGTTGTTTCAAATGTTTTCCTCATTTTTACATACTTCCTTGCTTTTTGAAATAATAAATGTTTCATGCTGATCTGGTAAATTCTCTAGGCTAAACTTGAAATCAACTACTTCTTCAAGGAGCTCTAGTTTATTTCTTCTTGCTAATATGCTTGTGTTTTTGTAGATTTTGGATATTAGTCGTTTGTCAGATATATAGCTTGTGAAGATTTTCTCCCATTCTGTGGGTTGTCTGTTTACTCTGCTGATTGTTCCTTTTTGCCATGCAAACACTCTTTAATGTAATTAGGTCCCAGCTATTTATCTTTCTTTTTATTGCATTTGCTTTTGGGTTATTGGTAATGAAATCCTTGCCTAAGCCAGTATCTTCTAGAAGAGTTTTTTTTTTTAAATATTATCTTCTAGAATTTTTATAGTTTCAGGTCTTAGCTTTAAGTCCCTGATCCATCTTGAGTTGATGTTTGTATATGGTGAGAAATGAGGATCCATTTTCATTCTCCTACATGTGGCTTGCCAATTCCAACACCATTTGTTTAAAAGGGTGTCCTTCCCAACTTTATGTTTTCATTTGCTTTGTTGAAGATCAGTTGGCTGTAGGTATTTGGGTTTATTTCTGGGTTCTCTATTCTGTTCCATTGGTCTATGTGCCTATTTTTATTACAGTACCATGCCATTTTGGTGACTATGGCCTTATAGTATAGTTTGAAATCAGATAATGTGATGCCTCCAGATTTGTTCTTTTTGCTTAATCTTGCTTTGGTTATGAGGGCTCTTTTTTGCTTCCATATGAATTTTAGGATTGTTTTTTCTAGTTCTGTGAAGAATGATGGCGGTATTTTGATGGCAATTGCTTTGAATTTGTAGATTGCTTTTTGCATTATGGTTATTTTCACAATATTGATTCTACCTATCCATGAGCATGGGATGTATTTCCATTTATTCATGTCATCTATGATTTCTTTCAGCAGTTTTGCAGCTTTCCATGTAGAGATTTTTCACCTCCTTGGTTAGGTATATTCCTAAGTATTATTTATTTTGCAGCTATTGTAAAAGGAGTTGAGTTTTTTATTCGAATCTCAGCTTGGTTGCAGTTGGTATATCGCAGAGCTACTGACTGATGTACATTAATTTTTTATCCTGAATTTTTTTATCTATCACTTATATTCGATTTATTTATTTCTCAATTATAGGAGTTTTTTAGGTGGCTCTTTAGGGTTTTCTAGATATGCAATCATATCATCAGCAAACAGCAACAGTTTGACTTCCTCTTTACTGATTTGGATGCCTTTTATTTCTTTCTTTTGTGTGATTGCTCTGACTATGATTTCCAGTACTATGAATAGAAGTGGTGAGAGTGGGCATCCTTGCCTTGTTCCAGTTTGCAGAGGGAATGCTTTCAACATTTCCCCTTTCAGTATTATGCTGGCTGTCAGTTTGTCATAGATGGTCTTTCTTTCATTGAGGTATCTCCTATGTATGCTGATTTTGTTGAAGAATTTAATCATAAAGGGATGCTGGATTTTGTCAAATGCTTTTACTATGTCTATTGAAATGATCATTTGATTTTTGTTTTTAGTTATGTTAGGTGGTATATAACATTTGTTGACTTGTATGTTAAACCATTCCTGGATCATTGGTATGAAACTCACTTGATCATGGTGGATTATCATTTTGGTATGTTGTTGGATTCAGTTAGCTAGTGTTTCATTAAGGACTTTTGCATCTATGTTCCTCAGGGATATTGGTCTGTAATTTTCTTTCCTTTCTTTTTTTTTTTTTGTTATGTTCTTTCCTGGTTTTAGTATTAGGGTGAAATTGGCTTCATAAAATGACGGAGGTAGGATTCCCTCTTTCTCTATCTTGTGGAATAATGTCAATAGAATTGGTACCAATTCTTCTTTGAATGCCTGTTAGAATTCAGTTGTGAATCCATATAGTTCTGGAAGTCTTTTGTTAGCAATTTTTTTATTAGTATTTCAATATCATTGTTTGTTATGGGCTTGTTCAGGGTATCTATTCCTTCCTGATTTGAGCTAGGAGGGTTATATCTTTCCAGGAATGTATCTATCTCCTCCAGGTTTCCTAGTAAAGGTGTTCATAGTAGCCTTGAATGAGCTTTTGTATTTCTGTGACACCTTCATACTTGTACTTGGGTTATAGCCTTCCAGGCCATGCAGCCGTCTTCCTATATGCGAACAACCTCCTCCCCTCACAGTTTCTCACCACCCCACTTTGGGCAACCACTGCCCACATGTGCATTTCCTCCCCACCCTTCTCAAGCTCTGGGTCTCCTCAGTAATGGATACTTTGTGTTCGTTAGTATTAAAATGAGAATCCTTTTTGACAGGAAGACACCATTGCCTGTGCTCCCATGTGACCATCTGCATGCTGTCTTGTTTGTACATCCCATGCTGGGAAACAACTTGGATGGACAGCCACCCCACACGGTCAGGTTCCCACACTCTTCTCTGTTCTGTTGGTGGTACCCAATTCCCAAGCCCATATGCGCCACTATAGATATCTACATTACTGCACTTTAACCACTGGTTTTAGGACTAAATAATTCAGGATGGAAATGAAAACTATATGGGGGTAGACCGAGCAGAAAAACATGAAAAAGAATAGGAAGGTGAAGAGTCAGCTTTGTTCATGTTAATTAAAACAGGTTTAATTTTTCTGCCAATTTATGAGGTTGATTTGATTTGAAGAATTAGTTTATAAAGCATGATAATTAATTAATCGTATTTGCTAGATGTGTGTTTTTAATTTTCTGAAATTTAATCTATAAAATTATATTTTTTCTGCATTGTCTCCTTGAGCCAAGCATGAACTTTTCTATATTTTCACTGATCAAATTTATGAGATTTTAAAATTTAGGTCTTCTGAGTTTAAATCATAAAGTAAAAAAAAAGTAGTTTGCAGTTGTTATAAAACTTTATTTCATATTGCATGCATATATCAAAATATCTCCTGTACTCCATAAATATATATACCTACAAGGTATCCGCAAAAGTTAAAAATTAAAAAGATAGACAAACAAATAAACAAAAACCTGTGCTTCAATACACCTCATTAATTTTACAGTTAACTTTTATAGCAAGAATTTTTATTTACATTTATAGCAAAAATTAACAGATGCTCTCTCCATGTCAAACACTGTTATTGTCTCTTCTATTTTTTTTTCCAGTTGATCATCATGAGATTAGCACTCGTGTCATTTTTACTTTACAGAGAAGAAACCCAACAACCAGGTAGGGTAAGTAACTTATTAATAAATGTTCACAGGCAAATATTAAACAGTCTGGCTTCAGAACCAGTTCTTTAAGTTCTAGCTTCTTGGGTTTATTGTGACAATGTAAGTGCATCTAATTCTCATTTGTTTATCATATGAATTAGAAATCTTAACTTACACAAAAGTATTTTTAAATAGTTTAATTTACTTCAGAGCCCAACACCAATTTAATGATAAACTAAATTTTTATATTTAACAAGGCTAAAAATATTCAAGTGCATCTCAAATAATAACAAAGGGACTTTTCTTTTTTAAATTATATAGTACTGTTCTCAACTCGATCACTGTTGACAGCAGCATGTGTGCATGTAGTGGTGAGTGGGGATTCCCATGAAACAGTCTCCCATTTAAGGGCAAATTATGTCCTTTGAGTTAAATAAAAAGTCTGGGTTTTCTTACACAGCCTTTCTATGAATATATTCAATCAACACAAGTTGAATTCCTGTACCTACACTTTTTTTATCTAAAACTTTTATTACACCAAAACAAAAGCCAAAACAAAACACTATTATTGCTGACTAAAGCTTCCTTTCATCATGAACTGTACCTATTGCTGAATTACCTGTTGTTTATGTCTCCTGTCCAATATAATAATGAAAAAAAAAAAAAACATAAGTGTCATTGCCTCACTCTTTAACTTGGTTCCTCAAGCTTTACTGAAACTCACTAGAGATCTCCATAAGGTTCAATCTTGGCTATCCTACAATTAGATTTTGGATTTATGGTTTCTGTCCTCTTATGGCACCCATTTCCTGCTGGCATTGAACATTGCTTTGTTCTCAATGATACCTAAATGCAGTTCCCTTGGGAATTAATCCATACCATTTTACAAAACAATAGGACAATCCATTACAAAAAAAAATACATCAATATTTCTCCTGTGTTAGTTTGCTGAGGATAATGGCTTCCAGCTCTATACATATCCCTGCAAAGACATGATCTCATTCATTTTATGGTTTCATAGTATTTCATGGCAGATAGATACTACATTTTCTTTATCCAGTCAATCATTGATGAGTATTTAGTTTTATTCCATGTGTTTGCTATTATGAATAGTACTGTGACAAACATACACATACATGTGTCTTTATAATAGAATGACTTTTATTCTTTTGGGAATATACCCAGTAATGGGATTGCTAGATCGAATGGTATCTGTATCTTTAGGCCTTTGAGGAATCTTCATACTGTCTTCCACAATGGCTGAACTAATTTACACTTCCACCAACAGTATAGAAGCATCTCTTTTTTTCACAACCTCATGAACACCACCCAAAATAAATAACTAGAACATAAAATAAAACGGTAGTAGCCCTGGTAAAAGTGCTAACTGTGGAAACAAATTGCCCTATCATTTTCTAGTTATTTAAAATCCCTTTATATCAATTTTCTTACATCTAAAATTGAATTGTTATAAATTTGCCCCATAGAATTTCTCAAGAATTAATAGTGAAAATCACTTCCTAGTGCTTCCAAAGTGCCTGGCAGATAATAGGCTTCTGATAAATGTAAACTATTATATTTATGAGACCACTATTATCATTATGGTTGTGGTTGTTGTATTGCTAATAGTAAAAATATAAACATTGACATAAACTCTACTAGTTTTAGGGAAATGCTTTATAATCATATGGTTGGTATGTTTATAATAGTTTTATTAAAATTCAAACGTCAAAATAGTAAAATGTTAATTAACTGATGATTAAATAAACAGTTTGGTGTATATAATACAATGAAAAAGTAATCAACAATAAAAATAAATTAACTATGGATATAGGGTAACAACACAACTAATCTCAAAAACATTATTATAAGTGGTAGCATTCAGACAGAAAATAAGACATTTGTTAAAATTGAATTCATAACACCCTTCTCTTAAAAAAAAAACAAACTACAGGACAGAAATCAGATTAGTGGTGCCAGGAAGTTGGGGTTGTGGGAGGATATTGACAAAAGCAAGGATAAAGGCAATTTTCAGAGCGATTAAAGTATCCTGTATCTTGATTGTGGTGGTGGTTATATAACTGTAAATATTTTTGAAAGCTCATTGAACAGTAAATATACATATAATAAAACTGAATAAACCTGACTTAAAATATGAATTGAATTATATACATTTCATTTCAAAAATAACATTTTGAGAAGATTTACAAATATCAACGAGTCCAAATATGTAGCATTTATCATTATTCATAATTTACTTTGGTGAATTTTTCTACTTTTATTTATCATATAATTATCTTATGATGGCTGTATAATTTTATAAAAATATTATATTAAAAAGAAGCACAGAAGGATGATAGAAAAGAAAGCTGTCATGGAATTTGAAATTAACTCAAACAGAAAATATACCCAAATATATCACTTATTACCTTTTAACATTTGACATATTATTTAGCCTTTCTGAGCTTACCAAATCAATTTGTATAATAGAAAATAATATTTTTCAGAGTCTTGATGGGGAGATTAAATTAGAAACATTTACATTACTTGGTGATAGTAAAAGTCTAGGTTCTATTTTTATTATCTGAGGCAGGGAATTTAAATGAGGTAAGACAAATAAAGAATGCATGTTCAAAGTAAACATCTAAAAATGATTCAAATAATTTTCAAATGGTAACCGCAATTCACATTATTATTTGAATAAACAAACTAATCAGAAATTCAATTTTTTTTTTTTGCTCTGACAATTACTGGTTGTCTATATGTCCTATAAAATTATTGTTTATAGGAGAAAGATTTTTTTGGTTGGTGGACAACCTAGCATCAAGATTAATTTTTTTGTGGTTTGTTTCACTATTTTTTGACTGAGCTAAATAGTCCAGTTACCTCATGATGTTTACTCCACTTTCTGGTCATTTGGAAAAACTAGCAGGAACCACAAACAATGAATAAATAAGAATGTTGCTTAGAATTAAACATGAACTAGGATCATGGTCGATCTCTTAGTAATTACTTGAAGGAGGTTAGCAAAATTTACTTTTGTCACAATTGGTAGAACCAAAAATATCTGCAATCAGCTGGCCATAATAAGGTATAGATTATAATATCTCATCTGCCTCATCCAGTAATATGATTCCTATTCCAGTGTATATGCATTTCCAGATTTGTAAAATGGACTACAATATTAAACATGTCAATGTTACTAACAGAATGATTGGGAGAAATAAAAAGAAAGGTATTTGTAACATGTAAATTATAATTAACATAGTAGTTATTAAATTTATGTTTAAATACTTACTGACTTTGACATTTTTAAATTCCACTTGTTGACTTTTAAATATATAAACTTTTGATTTACACTTAGGCCCTTTTCAAGCAGAACAATCTCTGGAGCCTTCTTCGTATCTGTTGGGTCTTGATACTATAAATAATAGGGTTCATCATGGGCGGGAAAAGGATATAGATATTGCCCATGAGGACGAGAACTAATGGTGAGAGGTGCTTCCCAAAGCGAGGCACCATGGTCAGACCAATGATTGGGATGTAGAAAACCAAAACAGCACAGATGTGAGATACACAGGTCTGCAAAGACTTGAGTCTCTCCTCCCGGGATGCAATGGCTAAGACTGTCTTCAAGATCATAATATAAGAGATGAGTATAAGCACTGCATCTAACAACAGATTGCTGATCACAAGGGCCAGACCATAGACGTTGTTGAAGTGGATGTCTGAACAGACCATTCTAATCAAGTCTTGATGCAGGCAGAAAGAGTGAGAAAGGATGTGAGGATGGCAATAATTTAAGAACTTCAGACGGATGATGACTGGAGGTATTAGTAAAGAACTCCTACATAAGATTGCCACTCCAATTGTCATGACTTTTTCATTAGTTAGGATGGATGAGTAGCGCAATGGGTAGCAAATGGCAATGTAGCGGTCACAGGCCATAGCAAGGAGGACAGAGGACTCCATGAAGGACAGACCATGGATGAAATAAGACTGGGCAATGCAGGAATCCAG
>CAUYQU010080954.1:0-31421 GCA_963574635.1 Cheracebus regulus | reverse complement strand
CAGGGATGAATCCTACTTGATCATGGTGGATAAGCTTTTTGATGTGCTGTTGCAATCGGCTTGCCAGTATTTTATTGAAGATTTTTGCATCTATGTTCATCATTGATATTGGCCTGAAGTTTTCTTTTCTTGTTGAGTCTCTGCCAGGTTTTGGTATCAGGATAGTGCCTATCAGTTGAGTTTGATTAACACCTTGATCTCTATCAGATTCATGGAAGGCTTCTAAGGGATAAGGGTGGAAGAAAAGTCATAGGAAAAAGGAAAATACTGAAGTGTCATTTTACTAAATCTCCATAATATATTTGACAAAAAGAAGTAAAGCATGACATACATGTCACAATGTATAATACAAAAAGAGAAAGATTTTGTTTTTAATTGTTTTTATTTTTCTATTTTACAAGACAACAGGACTTTAAACAAGCATACCTTCAAACAGTAGCAGTTTTACTTCAGTTGAGAATTAAAACAACAGACATGTTTGTCATACAGCTAGATGGGCCCTCAAACTTATCATGTCTTAATATTTTCCATTTTGGTTACATCTTATAACAAGAATTGGACTTTGTATTATCTAAGATTTATGTATTAATATGATACGTTTTCTATTTTTTAAATTCATTTTCTGGTAGCTTTGTTTTTAGACAGGGTTTTACACTGTCACCCAGGCTGGAGTACAGTGGCACAATCACAGTTCACTGCTGCCTCAACCTCCCAGAGTTAAGCCATCCTCTCACCTCACCCTCCTGAGTAGCTGGAACTACTGATGCATGTTACCTCATCCAGCTAATGTGTTAATTTTTGTAGAGGTGAGGTTCTGCCATGTTGCCCAGGCTGGCCTCCAACTCCTGGGCTCAGGAAATTGGACCACCTTGGCCTCCCAAAATGTTGGGATTACAGAGGTGAGCCATCACATTCGGCCTTGTGTATTTTTTTTAATATGTTAACAAAGTTGCTAATGATATAGGGACTTTAAGGATGATGTTTAAGAGACTCCAAGGTAAAAAACATATAATTTCTCAGTATCATTTTTTATTACTCCAGTGTTTTTAATGTAATTCACAAATAGAGTACTTCAATCAAATATAACTGAAAAAAAGAATCCACATTACTCTCCAAAGGGTAACAAAATTAAAGACTATACCAAGAAAGACCCCAATAATTTTTGGTATTCCAATTGGTTAAAAACTTCTGAGATTTGCAACATGATGAACAAAAGTATATTTTGCAAAAGGTTTAAAAATAAATGGCTATCATGTTTAAGCCACCTCATTAGAAATGTATGACTTAAATAGTATTAAATCTTTGAAAAATAACACATCACTCTGAATTGACTTACATTAAATAAGCACATGCATTTTGGCTTTTGATAATAGGCATGCTGAATAATAAAACATATGACATGTTAAAATGTGCACTGCAAAGAAAAATATATGACTATTTAATTTCCTTTATAAGAGAGACAATAATGACTGTTATATCTTTGAATATGAGCAAACTATGTTCTATCTTAAAAATATACTGATTAATAACTGATATATTTGCATTACTTCATCAAATTATTTTGGTGAAGAGAAGTATGGGTGAAAGGACCAAATGCGTAAAGGAGAAAAGTAATGGGTGCGACAATGTAAAATGTTTAATGTATAAAATTATATAAGTATAGTGATGATGAGGAAGGGGAGGATTATTCTTTTTACACATTCAAAGCATGCAGAAATGGCAAGTGATTTACGAGAGATTAGACTTATAATAAGATTCAGAGCCAGAGATTGAGCCCAAGATTTTTGGTTACTTTCTAATTAACATTTTGTAATTCTGCCTCTTGTTTCTTATCTTAGTGTACATTTTGTTCATTTATAAGGAGGACTACAATCATTTAAATGTCACATTTCAGAAGATGCAGAACAAACTAGAGATTTATTTTACTGGGAGAATTCATAGTTTTACTTTCTTAGATGCTAAGTAGGTCTTTTATATATAGTTTGGGATGACATGACATAAGAATATACAATGCAATTATAATATATATAACAGCTTAAACAATGCTTTTAAAATTAATGATAATACAAACAATGAGATCTGAGAAAACAACTTGTTCATAACTTATGAGACTTTCATTTCTCTTGTGTCCCCTTCATCAGTTAAAATTGTTGTGCCTTACAATTTTTCTGTTTTGCTTTGGGCTATTTGTAGGCACTCCTTTTGCAGTGATTAAAGTGCTAGATTTTAGTGAATGCGTTAAGGAGAATGTGACTAATTATGAGTATTAACAGTAAAGATTATGGGAAGGGCCATGTATTTCACTGTGAATGCAAAAAACTGCTGTGGTAAAGCTGTAATCTGAAATAAATGAATATAACATGTAATAGATAACAAAAAATATTCAGAGAAGAAATGCAGGCTATTATCTGTGAAAACAAAGAAATTAGGAAACAAAGAAGAGCTTTCATTATGCAACTTAGCTTTGAGTGGCTGCTAGAGAACAGATATGATATAGAATAGCTGGCCTCTCACATTCAGTCACTTGCCTTCTCCCTACCTACCGTGCCATCTCTCTGATATAGTGTCATTTATTTGTTCCCTGCCCATAGTGACCTTCCTTCTCTTCTTCCTCTCGGTACCTAATGAAGTCCTATTCACTTTTTAGTTTGGAAATCAAAAGCCATCTTTTAAAAAATCAGCTTTCATGATACCGTATTACTGTCTGAAATACATGAATCTCAATATTTATTATATAATCTACGGAATTAGTAAAACATCTTTCTGATAAAACTGTCCCACTATATTGTAATTCGATATATTTTCTAGAACTAGAGAAATGAAAGTAGAAAAATCACATAATCAAACACTGAAACCAACATACACACACACACACGCACACACGTATATCTCCAATATATCCCAAGAATCTAGCACAGTACTGGCAAAGGCTAAGTATTCAGTAAATGTTTAGTAAGGAAAATATAAATATTTGTCACGTTTTATGAGATTTAAATATCTCTATGCCCAGAGACTAGAGGACTTAGAAGAAATGGATAAATTGCTGGAAACAAACAACCTTCCAAGATTAAACCAGGAAGAAATTGAAATCCTCAACCAATAATGAGTTCCAAAATTGAATCAGTAATAAACAGCCTACCAACCAAAGCAAACAACCAAGCAAAAATTTAAAACTCCTGACCAGGTAGATTCACAGCTGAATTCTACCAGATGTACAGAGGAGAGTTAGTACTAATACTACTATATTTATTCCAGAAAATTGAGGAACAATGACTCCTGCCTAACTCATTCTACACAGCTAGCATCATTCTGGTTCTAAAACCTGGTAGAGACACAACAAAAATGAAAACTTCACACCAATATTCTTGATGAACATAGACACAAAATCCTCAACAAAATACTAGCAAACCATATCCAGCAGCACATCAAAAAGTTATTTTACCATGGTCAAGTAAGCTTCATTTCTAGGATGCAAGGTTGGTTCAACATACACAAATTAATAAATGTGATTCATTACATAAATAGAATCTTGTAAAACCATATAATCATGACAATAGACACATAAAATACTTTTAATAAAATTTAATATCCCTTCGTGTTAAGCATATTCAGCAAATTGGGCATTGAAACCACGTACCTCAAAATAATAAGAGGCATCTATGAAAAACCCACAGCCAATATCATACTGAAGGGGCAAAAGCTGGAAGCATTACCCTGGAGAACTTGAACAAAATAAGGTTGCCCACTTCGACCACTCCTATTCAACGTAATACAGAAAGTCCTAGCCAGAGCAGTCAGACAAGAGAAAGAATAAAATGCATCCAGATAGAAAAGGAGAAAGTTAAATTATCTTTTTTTTTTTTTGCAGACAATAGGTAGAATACCTAGAAAACCCTAAGATTCCCCTAAAAGTCTCTTACAACTGACAAATGACTTCAGTAAAGTTTAGGATACAAATATCAATACCATTTCTACACATCAATAACATTCAAGCTGAGAGCCAAATCAAGAACATAATCTCACTTACACTAGCCACACAAAGAATAAAATACAAATACAGTCAACCAGTAGGGTAAAAGATTTCTACAATGAGAATTACTAAATCCTGCTGAAAGAAATCAGAGACAACACAAGCAAGTGAAAAACCTACTCATGAATAGGAAGAATCAATATTGTTATAATGGCCATACCACTGAAAGCAAATTATAGATTCAGTGGTATTCATGTCAAACTACCAACATCATTTTTCACAGAAATAGAAAAAAAAACTATTCTAAAATTCATATGGAACCAAAAAGTAGCCCAAATGACCAAACAGTCCTAAGCACAAAGAACAGAGTTAGGCATCACACTACCCAATTTCAAGCTATACTACAAGGCTACAGTAAGCAAAATGGCGGTACAGATACAAAAACAGACAAACCAATGGAACAGTACAGAGAACTCATAAATACAGTCACATATCTACAACCAACTGATTTTTGACAAAGCTGACAAAAATGAACAATGAAGAAATGATACCCTATTCAGGAAATGGTGCTGAGATCACTTGCTAGCCATATGCAGAAATTTGAAACTTACCATTATACAAGAATTAACTCAAGATGGATTAAAGACTAAACTGTAAGACATAAAACTGTAAAAGTCTTAGAAGAAAGCCTAGGAAATACCTTTCTGGACATAAGCCTTGGCAAAGAATTTATTATTAAGTCCCCCAGAACAGTGGGAACTAAATAAATGAAAGAGCTCCTGCACAGCAAAAGAATCTCTCAACAGTGTAAACAGACAACCTACAGAATGGGATAAAGTATTTGCAAACTGCACCCAACAGTGTATAATATAGAATCTGTAAGAAACATAAACAATACAATAAGCAAAAACCAATTGACCTCATTAAATAAAGGATAAAGGATATGAACAGACTTTTCTCAAAAGAAGACACACATGCAGCCAAAAAATATATGAAAAAATATTCAACGCCACTAATCATTAGAGAAATGCAAATCAAAACCATTTCACGTTAGTCTGAAGAACCATTATTAAAATGTCAAAAAATAACAGATGTTGGCAAAGTTTCAAAGAAAAGGGAATGCTATTAGTGGGAATGTAAATTAGTTCAGCAACTGTGAAAAGCAGTTTGAAAATTTCTCGAAGAACTAATAACTGCCATTTGACCCAGCAACTCCATCATTGTGTATCTACTTAAAGGAAAATAAATTATTCTATGAAAAAGATGCATGAACTCATATGTTCATGGTATCATCATTCACAATAGCAAATGCATTGAATCAACCTAGATACCTATCATTTATGGACTTGATAAGGAAAATATGGCAGAAATACAACATGGAATACTGTGGAGTCTTAAAAAAGAGCAAAATCACATCCTTTGCAGAAACATGGATGCATCTAGAGGAAATCATCCTAAGTCAATTAATGCTAGAACTGAAAACAAATACTGTATGTTCTCACTTATAAGTGGAACCAAACACTGAGTTTCTGTGAGCGCAACAATGAGAACAATAGACATTGGGGACTACTTGCTGGAGCGGGGAAGGAGAGAGGGAATGGTTGAAAAACTGTTGGGTATTGTGCTCACTAGGTGACAAGATCATTCATACAGCAAAACCCAGCAACACACAATTTACCCATTTAACAAATCAGATGTACCCCTGAACCTAAAAAAAAAGTCAAATAATAAAAAAGAAATTCTACCAAATGGAAAAATTAAGATGAAGTTTTTATTTGTATACCAATTGCACTTGATATTGGTGAAAATTAAAAAAGAAAATACTTTCTACTGATTATGAAAACATAGCTGAAGGCCTGCAATGTTGTAAAACACAGAATAAAACATTTTTTTTCTAGAAATGTGTGCAGGTGAGTTAGAACTAGAGAAATAAAATAGAAAAATATTTTGAATAAACACTAAAAGACCTCAGTGTGACAGTCGTTTGAAAGAAATAACTTATTTCAGTTCATCAAAAGAAAAGATAATGCAGAAAGACTTTATTAGGCAGAAATTAGGTCAATTCATAGAGTCCAAGAAAGATTTATATAAGAACACCTATAGAAGCCGAATTGAAAATACAATGCATGGAAGGAGGATAGAAGCATGAAAGTACGCGCGCTGAATGTTATTTTAGTAATCCAGTGAGAGAATGAGCTGCTGGAAGTTGAGATGATAATTAGGAGTCACAATCTGTATGTGTTTTGAAAATAAGATATCTTGAAGAAGGCAGTGCAAGGTGTGAGAAAGGCAGAAACTGTCAAATGACTTCAGGGTTTTGAGACTAATCAACAGACAATATGGGTTTGCCCTTGTATTAGTTCCATTTTTGCTTTTATAACAGAGCACTACAGATTGGGTAATTTATAAAGAACAGAAGTTTCTACAGCTCATGATTCTGGAGGCTGGAAAGTCCAAGAGCACAGTGCAAGTATCTAGTGAGTTTTGTTTAATGATGAAAGAGTAGAAAGTGAAAGTTAGCACCTAAGACTAACTTACAAAGTAAGAGGTAACAGGGAATGGACTTGCTTTATAACAACACACCCTCACAATAACTTACCTGCTCTCATAATGCCATTAAACAGAGGCTTGATGACCCAGTAATCTCTTATTAGGCATCATCTCTCAACACAGTTGCATTGGGAATTAAGTTTCCAATACATGACCTTTGGGGAACAAATTAACACCATAGCATCCATTACTTTAGATGTGCAAGAATGCCAAATGAACAATTTTGAAGGGAATGGAGATTGATGATCTCAGGTGGTGGACAAAAGTGGTAGTTGACATTTTTTGAATTCTTCTGCTTCGTTATCTTGGGAAAGTAGGAAACAATGTTGTCACCTGAGAGCAGGACAGAGGAGCAGGTGATTAATGTTTGTGGAAAGAGTATAAAATCATTTCCAGTATAGTAGAGAATGGAATAAACAAATGCAGTATGGTGAGTGGGCAGCATTCAGTGTTCACTTGAGGTTCGCAATAATACAATTAAATAACAGATAGGGTGGTTGAGCATTTCATACACAGGCATACCTTGGAGATATTGTGGGTTTGGTTCCAGATCACCATGATAAAGTTAATGTCACAATAAAGCAAATTACATGAACTTTTTGGTTTCCCAGTGCATAGAAAACTATGTTTACACTATACCCTCATCTGTTAAGTGCAATAACATTATGTCTAAAAAAATAAATGTATATAACCTAATTAAAATATATTTCATATCTAAGAAATAACAATTATCTGAGCCTTCAGTGAGTAGTAGTATTGTTGGTGTTGGAAGATCTTGCCTCAGTGTTAATAGCTGTTGACTGATTAGGGTGGTAGTTGCTGAAGTCTGGAATGGCTGTGACAATTTCCTAATATGAGAAAATAATGAAGTTTGCCATATTAATTGATTCTTCTTTTAATGAAAGATTTCTCTGCAGCATTCAATGCTGTTGGATAACATTTTAGGCACAATTAGCACTTTCTCAAAATTGGAGTCAGTCATTTCATACTGTGCAAATGCTTTATCAATAAAATGTATGTAATATTCTGAATTATTAGTTGTCACTTCAACAGTGTTCACAGCACCTTCACCAGGAGTAGATTTCACTTCAGGAAACTACTTTCTTTGCTCATTGATTAGAATTAACATTTTTACCCATTCAAGATTGATCATGAGATTACAGCAATGCAGTCACATCTTCAGGTTCCAGTTCTACTTTCAGTTCACTTGCTGTTTCCACTACCTCTGCAGTTATTTTCTACAGTTAAATTTTGAACCCCTGAAGTCATCCATGAGGACTATAATCAACTTCTTCCAAAATCCTGTTAATATTACCAAGAATCACAAATATTCCTAATGGTATATAGAATGGTGAATTATTTTCTAAGGTTTTTCAATTGACTTTTTT
This sequence comes from Cheracebus regulus, assembly GCA_963574635.1. Lineage (NCBI taxonomy): Eukaryota > Metazoa > Chordata > Mammalia > Primates > Pitheciidae > Cheracebus > Cheracebus regulus. Next base: position 23,513 of record CAUYQU010080954.1, on the reverse strand, counting down.
AAGATCTGTCAGAGGAATCTCTATCTATGGCAAGTATATACTTACAAACCCTGTTTCTTAAATATTAAGATTCAAACGTCCAAATTACTTCTTGACCCATGGCTTGCAGAATGGATGATGTGTTGGCAGGCATGAAAAGGTCCTTAATCTTGTACATCTACATTGGAGGTCCTGGTAACCAGGTGCATTGTCAAAGAGCAGTAATATTTAGAAAGAAATATTTTTGTCTGTGCAGTAGATCTCAACAGTGGACTTAAAATATTCAGTAAACCATGCTGTAAATAGGTATGTCTTTATCTAGGCTTTGTTGTGCTATTTATAGAGCACAGACAGAGTAGATTTAGCATAATGTTTAAGGGCCTTAGAATTTTCAGAATAGTAAAGGAGCATTGGTAATGTCACTAGTTTCATTAGCTCCTAACAAGAGAATCTGCCTGTCCTTTGGAGATTTGAAATGAGGCAGTGACTTCCTTGTAGCTATGAACTTCCTGAATGCTGTTTGCTTCCAATGGAAGACTGTTGTGTGTATGCTGAATATCTGCTGTTTAGTGGAGCCTACCTTCATCAATGATCTTAAGTAATTCTTCTGGATAATTTGCTGTAGATTTTTCATAAGCACTGCTGCTTAATCTTGCATTTTATGTTATGGAGATGGCTTCTTTCTTTAAACCACTTCTAGCTTCAACCTTGTATTCTGTAGTTCTCCAGAGTATGCTTTAGGTAAAGGGGATGTTGTGGATAGTTTGATAATGACATGGTTTTTGTTTTTAGTTATATTTATGTGGTGAATCACTCTTGCATCCCTGGAATAAAACCCCTTTGATCATAATAAATTATCTTTTCCTGTGCTACTTAATTTGCTTTGGTAGTATTTCATTGAGAATTTTTGTGTCTGTGTTCATCAGGGATATTTCCTCTTTTGTTGTGTCCTTGATAGATTTTTGTATCAGGAGGATACTGGTTTTGTTGAATGAGTTAAGGAAGAATCCTTTGATTATTTGGGGAATAGTTTCAGCAATATTGATATCAGCTGTTTATACATCTGATATAATTTTGCTCTGATTTTGTCTAGTCCACATCTTTTTTTTTTCTTGATTGTTAAATGTTTATTACTGTTTCAGTTTAGAAACAATATTGGTCTTTTCAGGAATTCCATTTCTTCTTGGTTCAATATTAAGAGGTTGCATGTTTCTAGAAATGTCTTCATTTCTTTGTTTTCTTTTAGTTTGTGTGCATAGAAATGTTCATAGCAGTCTTTGAGAATTTTTTATGTTTCTGTGTTATCAGTTATAATTTCAACTGTCATTCCTAATTGTGCTTATTTGAATCTTCTCAGTATTTTCTTGATTAACTAGCAGTATATAAATTTTGTTTATTCTTTCAATGAACAAACTTTTCATTCTGTTGATCCTTTGAAAGTTTTACTTTTGGTCTCAATTTTACTTAGTTCAACTCTAGTTTTTGTATTTCTTCTGCCTTTGGGTTTGGTTTGTTCTTGTTTTTCTAGTTCCTTTAGGTGCAATGTTAGTTTGGTAATTTGATATCTTTCTATATTTTTGATATAGGCATTTAGTGCTATAAAATTTCCTCTTAACACTGCTTTTGCTGTATTTCAGTAGTTTGATATGTTGTATCTATTTTTTTTGTTTGTTTCAAAAGCTTTTTTAAAATTTCTATCTTGATTTTATTGTTTATCCAAAAGTCATTCAGTAACAAGTTAGTTTCCACATAATTGGGATTTTGAGAGTTCTTCCTGGTAATGATTTCTAATTTTATTCTGTTGTAGTCCAAGAAGATGCTTGATATGTTTGTGATTTGTTAAATTTATTGAGACTTGCTCTATGATCAAGTATGTGGTCTATTTTAGAGTGTTTCTTGTACAGATGAGAAAAATGTATATTCTGTGGTAGTTGGGTGGATTATTCTGTAGATGCCTATTAGATCCAACTGGTCAAGCATCCAGTGAAATTCAGGTTCTTTGTTAGTTTTCTGCCTTGAGGATATGTCTATAAATGTCAGCGGGGTGTTGAAGTCCCCCACTATTATTGTATGTATGTGTATTGCTTTTCTTAGGTCTAGTAGTATTTGTTTAGAAATCTTTGTGCTCCAGTGTTGGGCATGTATATTTTTAAGATAATTAAATCTTGTTGAATTCAAACCTTTATCATTATAAGTGCCCTTCTTTGTCTTTTTTTTTTCTGTTGTTGTTTTAAAGTCTGTTTTATCTAATACAGGAAATAGCCACAGATACTCTTTTTTGTTTTCCATTTGTGTAATAGAATTTTATCTATCCCTTTACTTTGAGCATGTAGATATCATTTCACATGAGATGGGTCTTTCAAATGCAGCAGAGGGTTGTATTTCTTTGTTTTTTATAAAAAGAAATAAATAAAACCTATTTCACCACACTATGGCTTTAAGTAGAACATTTAGCCCATTTACATTCAATATTTATATTTATATGTGAGGTCTTATACTTTTCATAGTGTGGTTAGTTGCTTTGTGGTCTGAATTGTGTAATTGCTATGTAGGATCTGTACACTTTGTGTTATGTGCTCTTATGTGATGTTATTCTATTGTTTCCATGTTTAGAACTGCTTTGAGCTCTTCTTGTAAGGCTGGTCCAGTGGTGTGACAAATTCCTTTAGCATTTGCTTGTCTGAAATGATTTTATTTCTCCTTTGCTTATGAAGTTTAGTTTGTCAGCATATGATTTTTTGTCATTTTTTTTTCCCTTCAAAAAGGCTAAAATAGATTCATATTCTTTTCTGGATTGCAAAGTTTCTGCTGAGAAATATGCTGTTTGATGATTATACACATTGTTAATGATCATTTTGTATAGTATCTTGTGGGTGTTCTCTGAATTTCTTCTGTTGGGATGTTAACCCTCTAGCTAGGTTAGGGAAGTTTTAGTGAAATATTTCCTCAACTATGTTTTCCAAATTGCTTACATTTTCTTCTTCTTTTTCAGGAATGCCAATAAATCATAAATTTGGTCACTTTACATAATCCTGTATTCCTCCAAGTCTTTGTCCATTTTTCATTTTTTAAAATTTTTCTGATGGAGTTAATTTGTAAAAGTGATCTTTAAGCTCTGAAATTCATTCTTCTTGGTCCAGCCTATTGTTAAAGCTTCCAGCTGTATTTTGAAAACTTTTTAAGGAAGTGTTCAATACTGGAAGTCCTAATTTTTTTTCCAAATATAGATGTCTTGTCCTTCATACTCTGGATCATTTTTCTTGTTTCTTTCTGTTAGATTTCAGCTTTTTATTGGATCTCACTGAGTTTCTTTGCAATCCACAATTTGAATTTCCTGTCTGTCACTTCAGACTTTTCAGGTTAGTTAGGATACATTGCTAAAAATTTAGTGTGATCATTTGGAAGTGTCAAGATGCTCTGGCTTTTTGTACTACCAGAGTTCTTACATTATTCCTTCTAATCTGAGGAAGATTTTGCTTCTTATTTTTGAATTTCCTATAATTTAGATGGGTCATTTGTACATTTTAAAATTCTTTCTTGAGGATATAACTGATATATGTTGCGTATGATTATTTGGCTTCATGTTTGGATGCTTTTACTTGGTTAAGGCTCTATATGTGTTCTCCAGGTTGTGGTTAGCTTTTTTACAGTGGTTTTCTCAGATGTTGCTTATTGCAGCAACATACTGGATATATGCACGAACATAGTATCTCCTTTAGAGCTGAGTGTACAAAACTCTCAGAAAGCTTATTCATGGAGTAGCACTAAGCTTTTCTGGCAGAAGGGTTTTTATTTGGGGATACAGTTCAGGCTGAAGTCCAGTTGATGGTGCTTAGGATTAAGAACTGGCTCACCCTTAGGCTGATGATCAATGGAAGCACCATTGGGAGGATGGCAGTAAAAGATCATTTTGGGTTACCCTGAGCTCTCCAGGGAAGAAGCCAGGAGCTGGCTTCTTTTCCTGAGCCAGCAGAGGTGCAATCTGCTTCCCTATTGTGTCCCATCACACGGCTCATGATAACCGGTTTATAAAGAATTTTTCCTTTATTTCCAAACCACAGTGCAGGTGGAGGTCACAGATATCCTCCTCTTATGGCTACCAGTAAAATGGGCATGGGACAGAACCTCTTGCTTCAGTCTAGAGCAGGCAACTCTATGAGGTATCCATACTCTATTGCAGGGATGCTGCTACTCTGTGTCGAGAAGGGGAATTGGGCAACACCCTTCATATAAGCCTAAGCAGCATGGACTCACTTTCAGCAGAGGTGAGGCCACCACAAAAAGCATGAAAAATGCTTTCTCCAAGTGTAAATGTGCCAGCCCCCAGCAAGAAGAATCATTGTTAGATGTGTACCCATGTATAAGGAGGAGGCAAGGGACAGCTACCCTCTCCATGTTCATTTCTGGGAGTTGTTGCTTTATCCTTTGTTGATTGGTGGTATGCCCGCATTTTCTTTGTCCTTAGGGGGATTTGGCAGGTTGTGTTCTCCCCTCACTTAAGGAGAACTTATATAGAGGGTTTTATCTCCAGGGCTTCCTCAGGTACCCAGGTACTCACTGGTCCTCTGTGCTTGCCAAAGTGAGAATGAGTTGTGGGGTATGTTTGTGGGGGATCTGGTGGTGTGATGACTCAAAGACAGATAGACCCTTGGTGGAGCACTGCCCCACTATGCAGCAATAACAAGCATGGCACCAGCTGTCTCAGTTTGGGTCTGAGAGGAGTATGTGCACACATCTGGCTACCTTGTTTTCTGTTTTTGGGAATTCACTAAGTTGCCACCATCAGTGTTAATGTTCTGGGTCACAATGACACATTGGTCCTGACCAGTTTAGTGGCCATCAGATTCTCACAGTGGTGAAAGCAGCAGAAAAGCACTCCTACCTATCCTTTTCATGGGGATCTGAGTTTCTTGGGGATTGATCTCTGACAGACTCTTTTGACTTTTTTCTTCTGTGCCCTAGCTTTTTCCCATGGGCACTCATGCAGCTTCTAGCTGTCTTCCTTCAGTTATTTTATTTTGTTTTATTTTATTTTATTTTTTCAAACTTTACCATTCATCAGTAACTTTGATATTCTTTTGGAGAAGAATTGAAATCTGATGTCCATAGTCAGCCATTGTATTTGTCTTTTTTTACACTGCTAATAATTACATACCTGAGGCTGGGTAACTTAAAAAGGAAAGAGGTTTAATTGACTCACAGTTCCTCATGACTGGAAAGGCCTCACAATCATAGTGGAATACAAAGGGAAAAACAAAGTCATGTCTTAGATGATAGCAAGCAGGAGGGCATGTGCAGGGGTATTCCCCATTATAAAACCATGAGATCTCATGAGACTTAATCACATCATGATGACAGTAGGAGAAAAACCAGCCCCTGTGATTCACTTACCTCCCACTGGTTCCCTCCTATGACATGTGAGGATTATTATAATTCAAGGTGAGATTTTGGTGGGGAAATAGACACACCATATCATTGTGTCCCCAGCCCCTCCCAAATCTCATGTCTTCACATTTCAAAACTAATTATGCCTTCCAACAGTCCCACAAAGTCTTAACTAATTCATTCCAGCATTATCCAAAAAGTGCAAAGTCTCATCTGAGACAGGGCTAGTACCTTCTGCCTATGAGCCTGTAAAATCAATAGCAAGTTGGTTACTTCATAGATATAATGAGGGTATAGGCATTGTAAATAGATCGGTTCCAAATGAGAGAAACTGGCCAAAACAGAGGTTACAGGCCGCATGCAAGTCCAAAATTCAATGTGGCCGCCAAATCATAAAACTCTGAAATCATCTCCTTTGACTCCATAGGTTATGCTGGTGCAAAATTTGGTCTCCAATGGCCTCAGGCACCTCTGCCCCTGTGGCTTTGTGGGGTCCAGCCCCCCTACTGCCTGTCTTTATGGGGTGCCATTGTCTACAGCTTTTCTAGGTGCATGATACAGCTGTCAGTGGATCTACCTTTCTGGGATCTGGAGGACAGTGGCCCTCTTTTCACAGCTTCACTATGCAGTGCCCCTAAGTAGAGACTCTGTGTGGGCTCTGACCCCACATTTTCCTTTAATACTGCCCTTGCAGAGGTTCCCCATGAGGTCCCCCTCTCTGTAGCAAACTTATTCCTGGACATCTGGGTTTATCCATATGTCTTCTGAAATCTAGGCAGAGGTTCCCAAACCTCAATTCTTGACTTCTGTGCACCCACAGGCTCTACACCACAAGGAAACTGCCAAGGCCTGGGGGCTTGCACCCTCTGAAGCCACAGCTTGAGCTGTACCATGGCTCCTTTTAGCCCTAGCTAAAGTGACTGGGATGCAGAGCACCAAGTCCCTAGGCTTCACATAGCAGAGGGGCCCTGGGCTGGCTCAGCCCACAAAACCATTTTTTTCCTCCTAGGCCTCTAGTCCTATGATGGGAGGGGCTGCCAGGAAGATCCCTGATGTGCCATGAAGACATTTTCCCTATTGTCATGGGAATTAAAATTTGGCTCCTTATTTCTTACGCAAATTTCTGCAGCAGGCTTGAATTTCTAATCAGAAAATGGATTTTTCTTTTCTATTGCATCATCAGGCTGCATATTTTCTAAACATTTATACTCTGTTTCCATTTTAAACATAAGTTCCAATTCCAAACCTTATCTTTGTGAATAAATAAAACTAAATTCTTTTAACAGTACCAAATCATATCTTGAACACTTTGCTGCTTAGAAATTTATTCTGCCAGATGCCCCAAATCATCTCTCTCAAGTTCAGAGTTCCACAAATCTCTAGGACAGGTACAAAATGCCATCAGTCTCTTTGCTAGAGTATAACAAGTGTCACCTTTGCTCCAGTTCCCAACATGTTTCTCATCTTCATTTGAGACCACCTCGGCCTGAACTTTATTGTCCAAAGCACTATCAGCATTTGGTCAAAGCCATTCAACAAGTCTCTACAAAGTTCCAAACTTTCCCACATCTTTTTGTTTTCTTCTAAGCCCTCCAAACTGTTGCAGCCTTTGCCTGTTACCAATTTCAAAGTTGCTTCCACATTTTTGGGTATCTACAACAGTGCCCTGCTACCTGGTACCAATTTACTTTATTTGTCTGTTCTCATGCTGCTAGTAAAGACGTACCTGATACTGGGTAATTTATAAAGGAAAGATTTTTAACTGACTCACAGTTTTACATGGCTGGAGAGGCCTCACAATCATGTCAGAAGGCAAAGGAGAAGAAAAAGACATCTTGCAAGGTGGCAGGCAAGAGGGCATGTAAAGGGGAATTCCCCTTTATAAAACCATCAGATCTTGTGAGACTTAGTGACATCACAAGAACTGCATGGGAAAAATCCACAACCATGCTTCAGTTACCTACCACTAGGTCCCTCCCACAACATGTGGGGATTATTATAATTCAAGGTGAGATTTTGGGCAGCCATAGGATGTCAGAACTGACAAAGACCCACTTTTAATCTCTCTGATTCACCATCAGAAAACTGAAGCTATCAGAGAAGTGATCTTTATGGGGTCATCACTCATAGATCCAGCAGTAGGGCCTTGGTGCTCTGCCACTCAGCTAAGTTTCTGACTTCAGGCAGTGCCCTAACTCCCTTCTTCCAAGAACATTGAACCAGGTTAGATGTCAGTGGTATTTCTGGATTTTGACTTAAAGTGAGAGATGGGTAAATTTTCCTTTCACTTTAACTCTTAGAAGCCATTGTAGTGTGATTAATTGGCCTAATTTCAAAACTGTTGTGTTTTAGGAAATATGGAGGCTTGAGGAAAGGGAGAGAGATAAAAACCAGGTCGGTGGAGCAGTTAGAACACATGCAATATTTATCAACTAGGTTTGCAGTCTTATTTGGACACAGTTCTTGGTGGCCCAAATAATTATAATGGTGTTGTCAAAGATCACCATTACAGATCAACATAAAATATATTATAATAATGAAAAGTTTGAATATTGTGAAAATTACCAAAATGTGACACAGAGACACAAAGTAAGTACATGCTATTTGAAAAATGTCACTGAGACATTTGCATAGCAGAGGTGTGTTACAAACTTTCAATTTATAAAACAGCAATATTTATGAAATACAATAAAGTGAAGCCAAATGAAATGATTTATTGTGGTATTCATATTTAGCTGTATTAGTGCAGAAGTCAGAGTAGCCTACATTTAGATGTAACTAAAATGCTAATTTTGTCAAGCAGGTATAGCAAAGTGACATGGAGCAAGGAATCTGATGGTATTTAGTAAGGAGTTATTATAATCAGTGATCATAATATTTATTGTACATAGGAAAGAAGAGAGGTTATCAAAGAGGGAAAAGACATGAAAAATAGAAGCATTGTACAGAAGTCCTGTGTGACAAAAAGTTGTTGGTGTTGGGGTACTAAAGGGTGTAAACTGGAAGAATAAGATATGGGATCAGAAGAGATGTAAAAATTTAATATGACAGGAATTTCAAATCTTAGCTCCATGCTAATTTTTGAAAACTACCGTCCTATATAAGAGATTTTCAAGCAATACAATAGTGAAGTTAAAATTATAATTTTGGGGTCTCCTGCAACAATTACGTGAACATATCTGAGTTGTCATACATATTTGATGAAGGTAAGGTGTGAGGAAAAAGAGATTGTGCATCTGAATCTTCACATTCCTGAGATTTCCTGTTAGACTTCTGCATCACCTAGGTGATGAATCAAATTTCTTAACAAGGGATAATTTAGTGAGTCAATGAAATAAATTGTTTTATTTAAAAACAAAAAAGATCATCTTTTTAGGAACAGGAAAAGTAAATTTTTATATTCTTCATTCCCTTGGAATAAAAAAGATGAAAAATACCATCTTCTAGAAAGTATTTCTTTTAAGTTAAAGGTTACGATTTACTCAATAGACATGGAAATTTCTTCTTCCTCAAAATTCATTTTTTAAGCTTAGACACCATGAAAAGTTATGATTCATGTTGTTATGGTAGACTGACTTGTGATATATCTGAATTTCAACAATATGTGGTAGAACTAATACAGAAAAGTTAAGTTATAAACCATGAAGTCAGATTGAAAACAGCTGTTTTCTGAGAAGGAACATCAAAGCTCTGGGAAAAAATTATCTCTACATCATAAGTTAATACTAAAAGCTTAATTAGCCTTAGCTCATAGAGATAAAATGTGGGTCAAAATTAGCCATATATATATGTATATGTCATGGACTTTCAAAGTTAATATTTATTAGTTTGACTTTTGGTAGCTAAACAGTATTTATTGCATTTTGCAAAATCAAAAAAAAAACTGCAAATAAAGTAAAAAAAAAAGTATTTTTGGTATAGATTTTTAAAACTCCTAAACCATCAGAGAAGGGGAAAAGCCAAAGAAAAGATCTGTTCAATCCCTGTAAGTTTTATAATATTTTATTATTATAAAATTTAATTTTTTTCTCTAAATAACAAAACACTCTTTCATGGTGGCTTAAATAACTAAGAAAATGACATCTATTACATTAGAAAATGTCCAGATAATGGGAGTGAGCTATGACTAATTCAACTACCTGATGGCTTTAGTATTCCAAAGTCTTTCTGGCTTTTACTTCAGCATGCATAACATGGACTTTATCCTAAGATTTACAGAATATTGGCTGCATGTTACAATATTCAGAGGAAGAAGAGAAGTAGCCTTTCCCCATTACCTCTTCTTGGAAGTGCTGAAACTTTTCGCTAAAATCTTTCCAGAGGACTTCTTATATTAATATGATTCTTTGACTGTTTTGAGCCAAACATTGGCAAAAAGAGTTAAGAGTATCCTTAGACTGGTTCTCCACCTGGAGTGATTTTGCCCTAGAGGGGACATTTGGCAACATCTGGAGACTTTTTTTTTTTTTGGTTATCACAATTATCACAATTATGACACCACTACTGGCATCTAGTGGACAGAGGCCAGGGATGTTGGTAAAAATCCTGTAAAATACAGGTCAGTCCCTGCCCACAACAAAAAGATGAAAAACATCAATAGTGACAACATAGAGAAACTCTGTCTCAAACCATGGTCTTAGCCCATTCAAGACCACTCGTTATGATAGGGTTGACATCAGCTGCTAGTAAAGCATATGGATGAGGGAGGAATTTATACATTAAGAAAATTTAATTCCATCAGGAGGAAGCCAGGGTCATGAAGCTAGATAGACAGCAATGCCATTCCCTTCACTCACTTCTAGTAATAGGCACAATTTTCCAATCCAACATGTACTCTTTAGTAGAGATATGGCTTTCTACTTTTAGGGATCTGATTAAAAATTTCACGATGTCTGACTTCAGTAATGCCATAGTGCCATTACTTTTATATGCCACTGCTTCAATAGTAACATATCTAAGACAAAACCTATTCCATTAATATATTAATACAGTGATGTTTATCATACGACTTTAAAGTACATTTTCTAGATTAGAGACTCTTTGTTTAACTGTAGCTTTTATTAGACAGGGTAGCCTTATACAATTTCAAAGCCAGAAGGAGAACAGTTTATATAATACTCAAGAAAACTATGGTTCAGGGAGGATAAGTAAGTTTTTTTTAGATCCCATAGCTAGAATAATTAAGACAGAACTATGATCTCAGAGCTGCTAACTCATAACCTGCTGCTCAAGTGTGTTCGTTATCTCTTTGAGAAACAATGTAAACTGCAGGAAATTAAGAGATGGAGAGAAAAATTTGCACATTTTTACGTTTCAGATTCCTTGAAGATGAATATGCACAGAGGAATGCAGTTAGTCTTTTAATGATGCCAGTGATAGTAGGTTTTGCAGAACTAACAAAACAACTGCAATAAATTAGATGTGATATTTCCTACAGAGTGAACAAGCACACTTAGCAATCATACCTCCCTAGATTACTGTTAAGATATAGAATTATTGCTTTTTTATGCCAGGTAAATAACCAGTATTCTTTAATTAGACTAGATTAAGAAAATTGAAATGCTTTGAAAATAGCAATGGAATGGAATGGTATCTTTAATCAAGAGCAGAATCATGTTAACGTCTTATGCTGTCTAGTTACCATGACAAATAGGTTGCGGTACATGCACACTTTAATTATTAACACTGAAATCTGCTGAAATTGAAGTATTACTCTTAGGAAGAGCTATTACTGCTGAAATGACCCATTTAATAGTGACCATGGTATCAAAATATGGATTTAAATTGGTAATTAATAACAGTCAATTTCTGAAAATGTTAACACAGAAGTTCAATAAAAATGCTAACTAGGTCTCAAATACCACAGACAGTATATTGACATATTAATATGTATTACTTATGTTAAATGCTTTGTAGATTTTGACTTGAGAACAAAATAATAAGAACAGAAGCATTTCTTAACGAGCTTCCAAAGAGTCAGTGAACCTAGTATATTATTTTTCTTTTTTCAATTTTTATGTCTCAAATTCATAGGCAAGAATTTTCCATTGTAACATCCTGTAGAACTCTAATCAAATGGAAGTGCGAAAATTTAAAATGAGATGATGGGACACTCTTGAGGAATTTTAAAGTAACAAGTAGTTGGCATGTTACTCAGTTTATGGGTCACTTGTTCTAAGATATAACAACTAGCTGCCCCACACTTATTCTGCTATTTTTATGTCTTTCCAAAGGAAGAAGACTATAAAACTCCTTCAGGTCACACATAACCAATGAAATTTTAAAGTAACATTATAAGCAATGTTATAATAGAACTAAAAAATGAACAAACAAAAAAGCAAACGTGCCTCCACTGGTATGGTTATTTCCAGAATCACCAATATGTGCTTTGGAATGCATTAAGTGATATCCGTTGAGATGTACTTGTTTAATTGTCTTATCTTAAACTGATACTAACATGTGGTTTGGTTCTCTGAGCAATTTAACTGATAGTATCTTAAATATGTTAGAGAAATGTAAGGGAAAATAGTGTGTTATTTATAATTTTCTGAAGATAACTTTAAAACTGCATTCACATCTGAAAATAAATATATACAATATTATTCTGACCATGAAGAATAATAAAGAAAAATCTGTTTAATGATAACAATAATCATTTGTGGTCACTTAGGTCTTTGAATTTAAATGAAAATGGCAGATAAATTTTAACAGAATTTAGACATCAAATTCTAATGTTTTTTTATTTTTTTTCCAATATGTGTGTGAGGGTCTAAGTTAATATGTGGTGTATAGGTGGAAGGCAGAAACCATTTGAAGTACTTTGAAGATACATTTAAAAAATATTTTTCAAACTGTCACTTTTAGTTTTTAATCTTTCAGATCTTTAGTATGAACTGGGTGCTGGAACAGCTGCCTCTTGGCATTATGCGGTTCCTTCAGGGCACCTGTGCCTGAATCTGCAACACACAAATTTTAGGTGCTTTATTCAGCCAGTACCTGTGGCATTTTGTTGTTTAGCCTTCACATTCCAGTTATATTAATACTTTTGTTTGTGTTTAGCAGGTTACCACATTTCCACAGGTAAAAACCATTAAAATCACAGTGGCAACACAACATGCATGTTTTACTGTGAGACATTCTAAATCATGATGTTCCCTTTGTCATCTCATCCCATGGCCCAGGCCGAAAAACTAGGTTTTTCTCCTTTTAAGATATTTTTGTTATAAGCATGGACATCTATGTGGATTATATAATGGTTTGATTTTTTGCAACTGCCATCTTCAGATAAAAATAATTAATACACCAATTTTTAAAATATGTGTATATTTTTCTTTTTAAATTATGTGCTGAATGATCTATAAAGTGATTATTTGAAATTTAGAATATTCCAAATTGACTTACTTCTGAATTTAAGTTGTTCTTGAAAGTTTGGGTAGAAAATGTTTGCCTTGTAGCACCAAAATAGTTCAAGGACATTGTAATTTAGTCATTTACTAAAGTAGGATATGTTTAATATCCCTGAGTGTATTAGCATATTAGTACAGTAAGTTTTATTTAGGAAAACAGATGAAAGAAAACTAATGAGGTGAAAAATATATCGTTTAAAATAATTTGTATGAAGTACATTTATATGTGGTGTATAGAATAGTCAAACAGAAAACAAAGAGACCAGAATGGTTGTTACTAAGGGCTTGGGAGAGGGGGATATAGGAAGTTGCCATTCAACTGGTACAAAGCTCAAGTTTTCTAGAGATTTGCACATCATCTTGCCTAGAGTTAACAATATGATATTGTACACTTAAAACTTTTTTTGAGACAGAGTCTCGCTCTGTCACCAGGCACCAGGCTGGAGTGCAGTGGTGCAATGTCAGCTCACTGCAACCTCCGCCTCCCAGGTTCAAGCAATTCTCCTGCCTCAGCCTCCCAAGTACCTGGGACTACCAGCGCATGCCACCACTCCCAGCTACTTTTTGTATTTTTAGTAGAGACAGGGTTTCACCATGTTGGCCAGGATGGTCTCGATCCCTTGACCTCGTGATCTGCCCGCCTCAGCCTCCCAAAGTGCTGGGATTACAGGTGTGAACCACTGCACCCGGCCCCACTTAAAACTTTTTAAGAGCTGGTAGATCTCATGTTAAGTATTTCTCTAATAGTAATAAAACTAACTGCATCTTCTAGTTTTCAGGATTTTGGATTTATTCTTCCCAGATAATTGGCTTATTTTATACAAATTTGTTTTAATTACCAAAATTGTCTACGAAAAGTATAATATTCTTTTTATTTATCAAAAGAAATACACTATGGTAGTGTACCAAGAAATAATAATTTTTATCATAAGGCAGGAAGAATTTAAAATTTTCAGAGGTAAAACTGTGAGGTAAGTTGAAATAAAGTGAAAGGTAGGACTTTATCTTACAGTGTTGCACTGTTATCTCAATTTGTTTTCCTTAGTTGGACTGCTTTTTTTCATATTTTAAACAGTTCCTCTTCAAAGCCATCTGGTATGTATGTGTGTATTGACTTACTTATTTTAGCAATAAAAATATGTGTACCATAATCTTTCTGTATTACCGAAAATCTTTATTTGATCCATCATCTTTTGAACATCAAAATCTAGAAGTCTTGAAAAATCTATTATGGGTCTGTTCAAACAGATTTGGCAATTTCAATTGCTTTGAGTCATTTTGCCTAGGCTTAAAATAAGCCATTCCTTTTGGTACTTATTTAAATAGCAACGTAATAATGGTAACTTTTTTTATTTTTACCTACTTTATGTCATGTATTTCTAGCTTGTGTAAATCACTTGCTTGCCAATTTAAAAAAAGAAAACCTGAAATAAGCAGTTTTTCTTTAAATATTCTTGTACTCCTTTACCTGTTGAGTGTCTTTTGACACTGCCCTTCGGAGATATCACATTATAATATTATGTTATTAATCAATATTATGTTATTAGTGTTATAATATTTATTGTTATATCCTAGTCAATATGATAAAGAAAACAGACAAAGTAGTATATTAATACATCAATATACAATAATACTCTCTATTGTTACATTGTGAAGAAGCAATGGGTTTTTATTTAAGGTTTTTTTAAAATTTATATTTCAGAGCCAGAACATGGTATGTAACATCTCAAAATACAAAATTATTTTTTCTAATAAATTATGTTTACTGCCTATAATCTTCAGACGATATCAGCTTTAATACATAAAATAGACATTTAGTATAAAATTTTACCTTTCTAACATATTTTTGAAATAAATTCTCATATGTTCAGTAAATATAATGAATATTCATAAAAAGATAATGAAATATGACAATAACGATAAAATATTCAGTGAACCATCTATAAAAAAAACACCAACTAAGAATAAAGGCAATTTAATTGACGTGAAACACAGATATAGTGGCCCACTCTTATAATACTGTCAGAAGTTTATCTAGGCTGTTCATCTGACATGAGAAAAAAAAGCTTCTCTGTTTACCATTCCTTCATAGAAAAATTGTAATGGCCTGAAAACTGCACACTTACCTTTATTTTGGTGTCTTTGTTTCCAATGAGAGCCTGAAAACATCATTTTACTTGTCATCTGACCATTCTATCTTTAGTTTGACGATATTTCTTTTCTTTCTTTTTTTTTTTTTTTAAAAAAAAGGTCTTTGCTATTGTAAACAGCACTGCAGTGAACATACATGTGCTTGTGTCTTTATAATAGAATGATTTATAGTCCCTGGGAAATATACTCAGTAATGAGATTGCTGGGTCAAATGGAATTTCTATTTCTAAATCCTTGATGAATTGCCACACTGTCTTCCACAATGGTTGAACTAATTTACACTTCCACCAACAGTGTAAAAGTGTTCCTTTTTCTCCACATCATCTCCAGCATATTTTGTCTCTAGATTTTTTAATGAACACCATTCTAACTGGTGTGAGATGGTATCTCAATGTGGATTTGCATCTCTCTAATGACCAGTGATGATGAGCTTTTTCCATATGTTTTTTGGCTGCATAAATGTCTTCATTTGAGAAGTGTCTGTTCATATCCTTTGCCCACTTTTTGATGGGGTTGTGTGTGTGTGTGCGTATTTTTTTTTTTTTTGTAAATCTGCTTTAGTTCTTTGTAACTCCTGGATAGTAGCCCTTTGTCAGATGTATAGATTGCAGAATTTTTTTCCCATTCTGTCAGTTGCTGGTTCACTGTAATGATTGTTTCCTGTGCTTTGCAGAAACTCTTAAGTTTAATTATATCCCATTTGTCTATTTTGGCTTTTGTTGCCATTGCTTTTGGTGTTTTAGTCATGAAGTCCTTGCCTACACCTATGTCCTGAATGGTATTGGCTAGATTTTCCTTTAGGGTTTTTATAGTGTTAGGTCTTATATTTAAATATAATCCATTTGGAGTTAATTTTAATGTAAGTTGTAAGGAAGGGGTCCAGTTTCAGCTTTCTGTACATGGCTAGCCAGTTTTCACAACACCATTTATTAAACAGGGAATCCTTTCCCTATTGCCTGTTTTTGTCAGGTTTGTCAAAAATCAGATGGTTGTAGATGTGTGGCATTGCTTCCGGACCTCTGTTTTATTCCACTGGTCTATATCTGTTTTGGTACCAGTACCATGCTGTTTTGATTACTGTAGCCTTATAGTATAATTTTAAGTCTGGTAGTGTGATGCCACCAGCTTTGTTCTTTTTGCTTAGGATAGTCTTGGCTATGTGGGCTCTCTTTTGGTTTCATATGAAGATTAAAGTGGTTTGTTCCAGTTCTGTGAAGAAGGTCAATGGTAGCTTGATGGGGATAGCATTAAATCTGTAAATTACTTTGGGCAGTATGGCCATTTTCAGGACATTGAATCTTCCTAACCATGAGCATGGGATGTTATTACATCTGTTTGTATCCTCTCTTACTTCCTTGAGCAGAGGTTTGTAGTTCTCCTTGAAGTCTTTTATATCCTTTATTAGTTGTATTCCTAGTTATTTTATTCTCTTTGTAGCAAGTGTGAACGGGAGTTCGCTCATGATTTGGCTCTTTGTCTGTTCTTGGTGTATAGGGATGCTTATGATTTCTACACATTGATTTGTATCGTGAGACTTTGCTGAAGTTGCTTATCAGCTTAAGGAGGTTTTGGGCTGAGATGATGGAGTCTTATATATATATGATCATGTCATCTGCAAATAGAGACAATTTGACTTCCTCTTTTCCTAACTGAATACCCTTTATTTTTTTTTCTTGCCTAATTGCTCTGGCTAGAACTTTATGATAAATCCACAGCCAGTGTCATATTGAATGGGCAAAGACTGGAAGCATTCCCTTTGAAAACTGGCACTAGACAAGGTTGCCCTCTCTCACCACTCCTATTCAATGTAGTATTGGAAGATATTTCTTTGTATCTTTAGCTGAAAAAAGCAACTTACCTTCAATGGCCCTCCATGCAAGAAAAATAACTAGTCAAAAGTGGCACTCTGTTACATCTCAGGAGATACTGCATTTACAAATAAATCAAAATATAAGTGGACCTGTTTATTTGAGGTGGGTAAGTTCTACAAAATTGTTGTGAACACTGAATTAGAAAGTAGATGTTCCTTGGCTTATGATGGGGTTTGTGTTGATAAACATATCATAAATTGAAAATGTTCTATGTTGAAAATGCATTTAGTGCATCTAATCTACGAAACATCATAGCTTAACCTAATCTAACCTTAAATGTGTTCAGAACAAACGTTAGTCTACAAGTGGGCAATATCATCTAAAAAACGCATTTTATAATAAATTGTAAAATATGACATGTAATTTATTGCATACCATACTGAAAGTGAAAAATAGAATGATTCTATGAATACTTGAAGTATAGTTATTACTCAATGCTTATGGCCCCTCAAACAACTGTAAAGTCAAAAAATTGTAAGTCCAGCCACCATAATTCAGGGCCTGTATAGACTGAATCATTGCACCCAGAAGAAATACAGGGTTAAATTTCTTTGAGCATCTGGTTCAACATATCTGTCACCCAGTCATCATATAACCTTGTTTTATGTGTGTTTCTGTTTAAAGACACCTCAAAAAATATATTTTTTTGATTCATTGACATTGAACTTATGGCCAACAGCACTAAAACTCATGCCTGGAGGAATCTTATCTAACACATATATTTTATCCATAAGGCATAACAGAGTCTTTTTGTGCCTAGGAACACTAGACAACATTGAGTACTATACTTGGGGCTACTTGAAACAGTAAAATCACCAAGATAAAGCAAAACAGAAATAAAATCACTGTACTCAATAATTGGAAAATAATAGCATTTACTTACAGTGAGAGAGCTGAAACAAGAAGGCAGAGCATTGCCTTGATCGACCACAGTTGGGAATGCTTAGGTTGATGACTCAAATTTTCGCCACTCCACATCTGTCCACAAATGAATGTGAAATCACCATAGGTATTGATTTGGGGATTACAGTGAATTTTAGCTAATAGGCAGATCCTCAAATATAGAATCCATGAATAATGAAGATTTTCTGTGTTTAGTGAAGGTGATGAGATAATCTCTGGTACCGATATGTGTGTGTGTATTTAGGATTTCTGCTCATATAGCCTATCTGCTAAGATTACTGTAGAGCCTCGTAGTAAAAGTGGAAGATTCCTTTTAATAGCAGAAGAGCACAGATCAGATGAATAACACAGATGAATACACAAATTATTTAGCACAAAATAAATTGTGATAAAATATGCACAAATGGCTGGACAATGCAAAAATATTGATTAGGGAAAAATTATTAGCATGTTTTATTCCTAAAACAAAGATTTTCATATATTTCAGTTAATGCTATTAATATATATAACATGTGAAACTTTTAAATCTGGAATGAAAACATATCTTGAATTTTTTTTTAAAGTATATTATTTGAAAATTATTTACTACTGAACTAGAAGGGACTCTTTTTTCCCCTCAATATTAAATTCTGTGATCTGTCCAGAGATAAATATGAAAACCTCACTCATCCTTTTTAAATATTATATTTATATATTTTCATTATATACACAGAAAACATTTATTTACCTATTTCTACATTTATGTACATTAAAGTTATAGCAAATAATACTGCTGTAGACAACCTCATTTATACATCTTTGTGTTCACTTATAAAAGTTATTCTAAATTTTAATATATCCAGGTTTTCCTGAGATTTTGTAATTACTGGACTATGAACACAATTTTGGTAGTATCACCTTATCTCTTCAAACTGATACCATTGAAATGTCAATATTAGCACTTAATGGTTTATCTTTTCCCATTTCCTTTAAAATGTTGTATTTTTGGTAGAAACTAAATGATGTCTTATTTAAATTAGTATGTCTACAGTTAGTAATAAGGATGGCATATTAGTCCATTTTTATGCTGCTGATAAAGATATACCCAAGACTAGGCAATTGAAAAAAGAAAGAGGTTTAATGGACTTACAGTTCCGTATGGCTAAGAAGGCTTCATAATCATGGCAGAAGGCAAAAAGGAGCAAGTCACATCTTATATGGATGGTGGCAGGCAAAAAGAGAGTGTGTGCAGGGCAACTCCCATTTTTTAAAAACCATCGGATCTCATGAGACTAGTTCATAAGAAGAGCAGCTCAGGGAACATGTGCTCCCGTAATATAATCACCTCCCACCAGGTCCTATTCAAGATGAGATTTGGGTGAGGACATAGCCAAACCATATCATTCTGCCCCTGACCCCTCCCAAATTTCATATCCTCACATTTTCAAAACCAATCATGCCTTCTCAGAAGTCCCCCAATGTCTTAACTCATTTCAGCATTAACTCAAAAGTCCACAGTCCAAAGCCTCATCTGAGAGGAGGGAAGTCCCCTCCGTCTATGAGCCTGTAAAATCAAAAGCAGGTTAGTTACTTAGTTACTTCTAGTATAATTGGTATAGGTATTGGGTAAATACAGCCATTTCAAATGGGAGGAATTTGCCAAAACGAAGGGTATACAGGCCCCATGCAAATCTCAAATCCAGAAGGACAGTCAAATCTTAAAGCTCCAAAATGATCTCCATGTCTCATATCCAGTCACACTGAAGCAAGAGGTGGGTTCCCATAGTCTTGGGCAGCTCCCACCCTGTGGCTTTACAGAGTACAGCCTCCCTCCCGCCTTCTTTCATGGACTGGCATTGAGTGTCTGCAGCTTTTCCAGGTGTGCAGTGCAAGCTGTCAGTAGATCTACCATTCTGGGGTCTCGAGGATGGTGGTCCTCTTCTCACAGCTCTACTAGGCAGTGCCCCAGTAGGGATTCTGTGTGGGGGCTCCGACCTCACATTTCCCATCTGTACGGTCCTAGCAGAGGCTTTCCATGAGAAAGCTCTGCCACTGCAGCCAACTTCTGTCTGGGCATTCAGGAATTTCCATACTTCCTCCAAAATCTATGTCTAGGTTCCCAAACCTAAATTCTTTACTTCTATGCACCCTCAGGCTCAACACCACATGGAAGCTGCCAAGGCTTGGGACTTCCACCCTCTGAAGCAACCCTGGAGCTGTACTTTGGCCCCTTTTAGTCACAGCTGGAGCAGCTGAGACACAGGGCACCAAGTACCTAGATTTCACACAGCATAGGGACCCTGGGTCCTGCCCACAAAACAACTGTTTTCTCCTAGTCCTCTTGGCCTGTGATGGGAGTTGCTGCCATGAAGATCTCTGACATCCCCTGGAGACACTTTCTCCATTGTCTTAAGAATTAACATTCAGTTCCTCATTACTTATGTGAATTTCTGCAGCTGGCTTGACTTTCTCTTTAGAAAATGACATTTCCATTTCTATTGCATTGTCAAGCTGCAAATTTTCAAAACTTTTATGCTCTGCTTCCCTTACAAACCTGAATGCCTTTAACATTTTGCTGCTTAGAAATTTATTCTGCCAGGTACCGTAAATCATCTCTCAAGTTCAAAGTTCCAAAAATCTATAGGGCAGGGCCAAAATACCACCAGTCTCTTTGCTAAAACATAACAAGGGTCACTTTTGCTCCACTTCCCAATACGTTCCTGATTTCCATCTGATATCACCTTTCCATCTGAGATCACTGTATTGTCCTTATTGCTATCAGCAATTTGGTCAAAGCCATTCAACAAGTTTCTAGGAAATTCCAAACTTTCTCGTGTTTTTCTCTTTTTTTCTGAGCCCTACCTGTTGTTCCAAGCTCTGCCTGTTATCCAGTTCCAGAGTCACTTCACCTTTTCAAGTGTCTTTTCAGCAGCAGCCCATTCCTGGTACCAATTTACTGTATTAGTTTGTTTTGATGTTGATGATTAAAGACATACTTGAGACTGAGCAATTTACAAAAGAAAGAGATTTAATTTAAAATTACAGTTCCACAGGGTTGAGGAGGCTTCACCATCATGGCAGAAGGCAAGAAGGAGCAAGTCACATCTTACGTGGATGGCAGCAGGCAAAAAGAGTTTGTGCAGGGAAACTCATTTTTTAAAACCATCACATCTCTGAGATTCATTCACAGTCAAGAGAACAGGGCAGGAAAGACCTACCCCCATAATTCAATCACCTCCCACTGGTCCCTCCCACAGCATGTGGAAATTCAAGATGAGACTTAGGTGGAGACATAGCCAAACTATGTAAGATGGGAATTTCATATGTTTATCAGATATTAGGTTTCTCTATTTGCAAATCTATACCTCTACCTTTTTTTGCATGAATTATATTCATTGTCTTTCTCCTGCTTACTTGAAGGGGTTTCTTACATTTCATATACCATTTTTATTGTTGGTTAGCTAACAAAATTTTTCACTTACCTTTGTAATTTTACTGTAATAGCTTTTATTAATCTCTAATCTTTTCACTATGATACTGCTAATTTGCCTTTCAGTGTTTGGTTTGTTATTTCTGTTACTAGGTTAAAAAACAAGTTCTATGTAGTATAGTCTCAACTTACATAATTTTTTATATGTTATGAAGTAAACTAGGATTTTGCCCTCTTTATGGTGAACCAATGTAACCAAATTAATAATTTCTCCATTAGTGACATTAATACAATTATATGCCATGTTTCTATTTATACATGAATATGTTTTGGACTCCCTATTTTGTTTCTTGCTTCTGATGATATGTTTCTATGTGGAAACAATATAGCTAATAACCATGGCTTTGTTATATCTTGGGATTTGGAAGGGTGCAAAGCCCCATTATGCTTTCATTTTCCAACATGGTTTATCTACCTGTGTCCCACTATTTTTAATTACCAACTTTGGAATTGTAGATCAATTCTGCAAAAATACTCAATAATAATGTATACAAAATGCATTGTAGAATATTAGAATATTGCAGAATTTTGCAGATTTTTAGAAATGACATTTGTAAAATGCCAAGTGTTCCAAAGCATTTTACGAGTTTGTACTCTCACTACTAATTGTTCCACATCTTTGACATTTAGCATTTTCAGTCTTTCATTTTAGCCAATTTGATAAGTGCCTACTTGTATCTTGTTTTTGTTTAGATAACATTTTCCTAAATGCTAAATTTCCTAAATTTAAAAAGTTTGTTTGGCTGGGTGTGGTGGCCTATGCCTGTAAAACAGCACTTTAGGAGGCTGAGGTGGGCATATCATCTGAGGTGAGGATTTCAAGAACATCTGGCCAACATGGTGAATCCCTGTCTCTATTATAATAAATATAAGAAAATTTAAGGATACTTAGACTTTTGACTTTGACTTTTGACCCATGTGCTTACTGAGTCTGTAGAAAGCTCTGCTTTGCTTCTTTTTGATCCATCATTTCTGGAATCAGCAGTGATATTAAAATGGCCTCAAACCTCAAATAACAAATTCAAGTCTTGGGTATTCTTTATGTCTTACTCCAAATTCTTCCATAGTCTTTTTTGTTTTCAATGACTGACATATCTATTTCCACATTTTTTCCTAGCTTTTCTCAGATAAAAAGTTGATTCAAATTACCTAGTTGACCATCGATAGCTACTGGGAATTTTGAATTGAGAGAAAACTTGATCTTACAAATATTAAACAGTATAGATCCGACTGCCACATTAAGAGTAGATTCTATGGAGCAAGAATAGAAAAGCATAGAAATTTAGGAAACTTTTGCAATAACAGAAAATATTCTATATAATATAGAAAACTAAACATTTTCTACTTAAAGGATGAATTGGAGGAGATTAAAAAGTTTCTCAGTTCCAGACATAGTTAGAATTTATAGTAAACGTGTTTGCTTAAATGCTTAAACATGAGTGATAAGAGAAAGGGACAACTTCATTGATAACTTTTGTCATGAGGAACTGAAAGAAAAGTGGAGCAAGTTTAGGACAAACAATCATGGAGAAGAAAGACCTGTTTTTTCTGGTTTTGAACATGTTAAGATTGATATATTTATTAGAACACCAAAGTGAGCATGTAAACTAGACAACTGGATAAGAATTTGTACTTTAAAAGAGAAGATCTGTCTGAATATAATCTAGGAAACTATCAGTTGACAAATGATACTTCATTAGGTAACTCTATAAAATCATTAAGAAAGTATTTTAGTTTGGGTTCTCTAGAGAAACATAACCAATAGAATATCAGTAGGTAGGTAGATAGATAGATATGTGGATAGATATTCTAAGTAATTGTCTCACATGGATGAGAATTTCCAAGATCTGTAGTTGGAAAACTGGATACCCAGTAGAGACCTGTAGAAAGGTAGTTCCAGTACAAGTCAAAAGGCCTGAGTGCCAGGAGAGACAACAATGTAAATTGCAGTCTGAATCCGGTCAAAAGCAGAAGACTGATGTTCCCGCACAAAGAGGCACAAAGTAATTTCTTCCTTACTCATCCACTTGGTTTCATTCAGTCATTCAACTAAATTCTCTGGCGAACCCAGACTGGATGAAGTCTACCCACTTTAAATAGGGCAATCTGTTTTACTCAGTCTGCCCAAACACATGTTAAACCCATCTAGACACACTCTCACAGACACATGTAGAATAATGTTTAACCAAATTTCTGAGCACCCTATAGTTCAGTCATGTTGCCACATGGAATTAACTATCACATGAAGTGAAAATACATTTTTCAAAATGTTTGTAGATTTAGTCCTTCAGTTGGCACCATTAACAGTTCAAGCACATTAAAAATAATTGGAAAACATATTTGAGGCTC
>CAUYQU010080952.1:0-16721 GCA_963574635.1 Cheracebus regulus | reverse complement strand
CTATTCATCTTTACTTTCTATTTTACCTTCCATCATAATTCTGTAAGCTAAAAATTAGTTAATGTTAAAGTCACAAGATACTTTATAATTAATTTTAGTTACTGATAATTTTCTACAGTGTCTTGTACACATGGACTTGATAAAAAAGATGCAATGAACTATATTGTATTTTTACTGAGAAAACAATTATAGTCTGTTAGAAAGTTTGAAATAGCTAATTTGTTGTCCAGTTCTTGGACTACTTCTAAATATGAATTTTTATTTGATTAGTTTATCTTACATTTAAAAATGGTTTGCTTTGTATTCATTTTCTAGATCCATTTAATTCTCTGTTACCTAGAAAACTGCGTTTGCCTGATGTGCATGCACAATTATCTCATTTAAGTTGGTTCTATTCTGAATAAATGTGATAATCCAAATCAGCTCATGTCACCATTTCAGCACTTATTTATACTTGTCAAGTGGCAAATACTTCATTAATTCAAAGACATACTTCGTCAATTTGATTGCCTATCTTGTTAGTACAGCTGCTTGTTTTCATAATCCAGTTGCATATTAGGGTATTTGAGTCTGTAGTTACATGACCAATCTTGTTTATTTGCTGATGACTCTCCGCTTTAATAATTGGAGTCATTAGTGTATGAAAATGTGTGTTTTGCAAACACTGATCCATTGACCAAGCTGTGTGTTGGTACACTAATTAATAGTATCTATATCAAAATGCTTTCAGAAAAAAGTTGGTGCCATAATATAAAATAAAAAAATTACAGCATATTATTTGTAACATAAATATATAAACTAGAGGAATCTATAAATAACTTTACATGTTTAGTAAGCTGTATTTACTGCAATAGAAAATTTTAAGCAAGGCAATTACCTGTCACCTTTTTCCCGCCTAAGGATTTGTTTGGGGCAAAGGATGCCATTTAAATCATTTTCCTGAATCAATACATTTTAACAAGATAGAGTACTTTTCTGTATGTTTTATACTATGTTATCAAGGTCATGAGAAGGGTCAATACAAGTTAGAGAAGGCTTTGAAGAAAATATATGAATTGACATTTCTATAAATTATTTTCTAAATAGATAAGTTATAGAATTTCACAGGCAATGAGAAAAATGAGTATTAAAATACCACTGAGTTCTGGTCTGACATTTAAGCATTCTGGACATTTTAATTCTATCCAAATAAGTAAAGACTCAACAAACCAAGAGTAATCAACTCTTTTTAGATATGTCATAAAACTGATGTTACAGAGCAAATTGCTACTCCAAGAAGAATCCCTCACAGAAACAAGTTCCAGGGTAGAAAACCTGATCTGTAATTGACAAATTGTTGCAGGCTCAATGGGGACAAGTCTTAGAGTTGGGAAATTCAGGGTGTTCTGCCTTAGGGGAACACACACTTTTCAGAGTTTTAGTTCCAGGAGTTCTACTATGTTTTCACAGTAAAAATAGGAGGAAAATTCCTTCTTGATTCTGGCAATGGGACAGGAGGAGTAGCCATTTAGAAACATGACAAAGCATTTTGCTCTTCTTAAAAAGGCTTGCCCTCATGAGAAACCACTTTACCAGAACCTAGCATGCTGAAGCTTATCAGAGCTTCACTAATGTTGGGGAAGGAAATTATCCAACTCTGGCCTGCTTTAGACCTCTTTGTAGGGGAGGATAAATGTATAACCCCAGCTACTCCCAGCCTTCTATGTGGAAGAAGAAAAATACCAAACTTCAGCCTTCTCTAATGATCTTTTGTCACCTAAGGTAAGGGGAGTACTGAAAAGCACTCATGAAGTTCAGTTCAGGGACCCAGTATCACTAAATAACTGAGACCTAATTACAAGACTGTAGAATGCTTCCTCCTTTCCCCAACACATTACCATCACATTACTAAAGGCTGCTTAAGAAAACACAGTTTGAAGAGACAGAGCAAGCATCACAACCAGAGTCAGATATTAGCTAGAATGTTGGAATTATCATACCAAAAATTTAAAATAAATATGATTAATATGACAAAGGCTCTAACAGTGACAGTAATTCCCCAGAAAGAAACACAAAGAAATGCTAGGATAAAAAACAATGTAACAGAAATAAAGAATGCCTTTCATGGACTTACTAGTAAACTGGACATGGAAGAGAAATGAAGTGCTGAGCTCACGGATATATCAATAGAGATTTACAGAACTAAAAAGCAAATACAGAAAAGACTTAAAACATTACTTGATAACTTTGGGACAATAATAAAAGGTGTAACATACATGTAATGGGAATGCAAGAACTAGAAAAAAGAGAGAAACGAAGAAATATTTGAAACAGTAATAACCAGTAATTTCTCCAAAGTAATGTCAGACATCCAATTACAATTCCAAGAAGCTCAAATTCACCAGGACAGGCAAATGCAAGAAAACAAACAAAAACAAAACAAAATTAAAAACTCACACCTGAGAATATCATATAAACTGCCAAAAATCAAAGACTAAAGATAATAAAGGAATACTGTGAACAAATCTGGACAAATTTGAAAACCTAGATGAAATAAACCAATTCCCTCATAGGCACAATCTGCCAAAACTCATACAAGAAGAAACAGATAATATGAATAGGCCTATATCTATTAAATAACTTGAATCAATAATTAAAAACCTCCCAGAAAAGAAAGCACCAAGCCTATATGCATTCACTGGTGAATTCTACCAAATATTTAAGAACAAATGTTACCAATTATATAAAATCTTTTCCAGGAGAAAGAAACAGAATGGATACTCATAACTCATTCTATGAAGCTAGCATTATCTTAATACAAAGACCAATGACAAAATGACCATAGAACTGCAAACCAATACTCTTGTAAACATTGATGTAATCTTAATAAGATATTAGCTAACTGAATGCAACAATGAATTAAAAGAACTGAACATCACAACAAAATGGGATATAATCCAGGTATGCAACACGGGTTCAACATTTGAAAATCAGTTAATGTAATTTATCACATTAATGGGACAAAGACGAAAACCACATAATTATATCAATAGATGTAGAAAATCAACTGATAAAATCCATCACTTATTCATGACAGAATTTCTTAGTAGAGTAGAAATAGAACTTCCTGAAGTTGATAAAGACTATCTGCAAAAAATCCAACAGCTAACATAATACTTTATGGTAAGAAATTTCAGAAGCTATGCTGATAAGATGAGCAGCAATGCCAGGGTTTTCATTCTTACCACTACTTTTCAACATTGTATTGGAAGCCCTAGCTAATCTAATCAGACAAGAAAAGAAAACGAAAGGTATACAGATTGGGAAGGAATAAATGAAACTGTTTTGTTCATAGATGACATGGTTGTCTGAAGAAAATCTAAATGAATTAACAACAACAGAACTCTTGGAACTACGTGATTATAGCAAGTTGCTGGATAAAATTTCTATATGCAAAAGTCAGTTGGTTTCTTATATTCCAGGGATGAACAAGATAAATCTAAAATTAAAAGCACAATGCCATTTATATTAGCACTCCAAGAATGAAATACTTAGGTATAAATCTAACAAAATATATCAAGAACTTAATCAAGGAAAAGTACAAAGCTCTCACAAAAGAAGTTATAAAACTAAGTAAGTGGAGTAATAGTCCATATTCATGAGTAGAAAGACTCACTATTTTCAGGGTGTTAGTTGTTTACAACTTTATAAATCAATGCAATTTCAATCAAAATTCCACTGATACCACCAAATGCTGGTGAAGATGGGGAGAAAGAGGAACCCTCATTTATTGCTACTGGATTTGCAAAATGACACAATGACTTTGGAGAACAGTGAGACCTTTTCTTATAAAAGTATAGTTTTACCATCCGATGCAACAATCACCTTTTGATAGTTATTCAAATGGGTTGAAAACATATCCACACCAAAAACGTGCACATGAATTCTTATAGCAACCTTATTCATAATTAGCAAAACTTGGAAGCAACCAATAAGTGCTTCAGTAGGTGACTGGCTAAATAACTGTGGGTACATCTAGACAATGGATTGTCATTTAGAGAGTAAAGATAAAAGGACAATCAAAAATCTTGAAGATTATAAGAATGACTTAAGAAAGTATTCTAAATAAATCTCATGTTTTGGCCTGGTGAAAAGACCATACATCAAGACATGGGAATACAAGAGAAGAATTAAATTTAGGGAAAAAATGATGAACACATTTAGTATATAATGAATACTTGTCAGTTATCTAAGAAAAAATATTCTGTAGGTAGGTGTACAAACCATTCTGTGGCCCAGGGAGTGACTGCTCTGATACAGATTTGGGAGAAATCACATGTATATTTAAGCGATTAAAAGCCATAAGTCTGAATAAGGATGCCTATATGAATATATAGTTGGTAAGGAAAAGAATAGACAAAGGATTCCACTAAACCACTATTAGAATTAATAATCAAATTCAGCAAAGTTGTAGGATAAATAATCAGTATACTGAAAACAATTGTGTTTCTATATAATACTAATGAACGCTTGGGGGAGAAAATCATCAAGGTAGGAAATAAATATGAAACTTCAGATACTAGCGTATCTCTTTCAAATGATTTTTTGGCACATGAAAGCTATTATTTATAACACCTTTTTCTTTATTCATTTAATTAAAGTCGATACATTTTCAAATTTAGCTTTACCATAACCAACTTTATCATACTTTTTGTGTCATCATAAATTTTTTACATAAATTAAAATTAAATTAAAAAAATCTGTGAGTGCAGTAAGAGCTACAAAATGAAGATGTATAGTATTAAGCAAAATAAGCCAGTCTGGAAAGTATGTGCTATATGATTCTAACTATATGATATTTTGGCAAAAGTAAAACTATGGAGACAGTAAAAAGATCAGTGTTTTCAGTGAATAAGAGATTGGAGGAGGAATGATTAGGTATAGAGCAGAGGATTTTTAAGGCAGTGAAACTATTCTGTATCATACTATAGTAGTGGATACATGTCACTACACACATAAAAACCTATGAATTATACAACGCCAACAGTCTGTATGAAGAAAAAAATTCTGTAGGGTTTACTTTTACATAATTGAATCTCAAGGTAAACTGTGAACTTTGAACATTTATGATGTATCAATATAGGGTTATAGATTATAACAAATGTACCATTCTCATGTGGGATGTAGTTCAGGAGGCTGTGCCTGTGTAAGTGCAGGGGATATAAGGGAACTCCCTGTATTTTTTGTCAATATTGATGTAGACTGAAGGATGATCTAAAAATATTTTCTATTTTCTAAAAAATTCATTTAATTTGTGAAATATTACAAATATTTGTTTTCAGATGACCCATTGCTTACATAAAAATCTTAAGAATCAATGAAAACATCCTTTTAGAAATAAAAACCATATTAGGATAATATCAATGGATAAAGAAATCAAGATTAATATGCACAAATAAATTATACTTTGTATACTACAGAAAAATATAATCTGACCTGACATGGTGGCTCACACCTGTAATTCCAGCATTTTTGGAGGTGGAGGTGGGAGGATTGCTTGAACCCAGGAATTTGGGACCAGCCTGGGCAACATAAGAGGACCCCATCCGTACAGATAATTCAGAAATTATCTGGGTGTGATGGCACACACCTGTAGTCCCAGCTACTTGGGTGGCTGAGGTGGTAGGATGACTGACCCCAGGTGCTTGAGGCTGCAGTGAGCTGTGATCATGGCACTGCAGTCCCATTTAGTGACAGAGCGAGACCTTGTCTCAAGAACAAAAAAGTAATAAAGGAAAATATCATCTCAAAAATTTAATTTTATCAGCCAGAAACTATAAAATACTTAGGATGAATAAAATATATACAAGATACTAATGTATTTCTACTGAAAACTAGAAAACATTGCTGAGAGAAACTGCTGAAGAAAAAATTAAATAAAATCATGTATTATATTTAGAGATTGGGAGATACAATATTGTTGAGATGCTAATTATTCTGAAATCAGTGTATAAATTCTACAAAATTCTCCTCTGTCCCTAAAATTTATACCATTTTTTTTCCTAGCAGAAAATTTCAAATTGACTCTAAGCTTTGTACGACACTAGGAGCTACAGAAAAGTGAGGAAAATGTTTATAGCTAAACAAGAATGAAGTTGGAGGACATAGACTAACTGATTTTAAGATTTGCCATAAAACTACAATAATTAAGGCCTTGTGATAAATATGTAAGAATATATATATATGTATATATATATCAATGGATAATTAAAAATTCAAAAATAGACACACTTCAATCAAGGTATTAAAGTAATATGATGGAGAAATAGATTGTCTTTTCAGTATATGAAGCTGTAATAACTCACCATGCACATGGAAAATTAAACCTTGATCTTTACCTTATACTGTATACAATAAATAATTTAAAATGGTAAGAGTGAGCATCCCTGTCTTATGTGTAATCTTAGGAAATAAAAAGCTTTTACTTTTTCATTTTTCAATATGATGTTAGCTCTGGGCTTATCATATATTGTCTATCATTTTGAGGTGCATTTCTTATATACCTTATTTGTTTAGCATTTTTATGATAAAAGGATGTTGAATTTTGTCAAATTGCTTTCTGATTTTGAGACAGTTCTGTGATCTTTATTAATAGAATGAATTCTATGATTAATTCTAGTAATGAAGTGCATTACGTTTATTAATTTGCATATATTAGAACACCTTTACATCCAAGGGATAAGTTCCATCTGATTATAATGTATGATCTTTTGTTTGTCAAGCAATGGGGAAAGGAGTCCCTATTTAATAAATGGTGGTGTGAAAACTGGCTAGCCATGTGCAGAAAGCTGAAACTGAACCCCTTCCTTACGCCTTACACCAAAATTAACTCCATTTGGATTAAAGATTTAAACATAAGACCTAAAACCATAAAAACCCTAAAAGAAATCCTAGGCAACACTATTCAGGACATAGGCATAGGCAAGGACTTCATGATTGAAACACCAAAAGCAATAGCAACAAAAGCCAAAATAGACAAATGGGATCTAATTAAACTTAAGGGCTTCTGAACAACAAAATAAATAATCATTAGAGTGAACCAGCACCCAACAGAATGGGAATAAAATCTTGCAATCTACCCATCTGACAAAGGGCTAATATCCAGAATCTACAAAGAACTAAAACAAATTTACAAGAAAAACAAACAAACAAATACATCAAAAAGTAGGCAAAGGATATGAACACTTTTCAAAAGAAGACATTTATGAGGCCAACAAACATATGAAAAAATGCTCATCATCATTGGTCATTAGATAAATACAAATCAAATCCACATTGAGATACCATCTCATGCCGGTTAGAATGGTGATCAATAAAAAATCAGGAGAAGATGTGGAGAAATAGAAATACTTTTACACTGCTGGTGGGATTCAACCATTGTGGAAGACAGTGTAGCAATTCCTCAAGGATCTAGAAATAGAAATACCATTTGACCCAGCAATCCCATTACTGGGTATATACCCAAAGGATTATAAATCATTCTATTATAAAGACACATGCATATTTATGTTCACTGTGGCACTGTTTGCAATAGCAAAGACTTAGAAACAACCCAAATGACCATCAATGATAGACAGGATAAAGAAAACTTGGCATGTATACACCATGGAATACTATGCAGCCATAAAAAAGATGAATTCATGTCCTTTGCAGGAACATGGATGAAGCTGGAAACATCATTCTCAGCAAACTGACACAAGAACAGAAAATCAAACACCACTTATGAATGTTCTCATTCATAAGTGGGTGTTGAACAATGAGAACAGATGGACACAGAGAGGGGGGCATCACACACCAGGGCCTGTTGGGGGTGGGGGGATTGGGGAGGGATAACATTAGGGAGAAATACATAATGTAGGTGACAGGTGGATGGATGCAGCAAACCACCATGGCATGTGTATACCTATGTAACAGTCCTGCACGATCTGCACATGTACCCGAGAACTTAATGTATAATAAAAAACAAAGTTAATCATGAGACATAAATAAACAAACAATGAAACAAACTAAACAAATCTAACAAGAAGAGAGAGAGAGAGAAAAAAAGAAAGAGAGACAGAGGGAGAGAGTACAAAAGCAAAATCAGATGAAAGTCCAAGATAAAATTAAGAAAAAATGAATGTAAGACACCAACAAGGAGTGTCCAATGAATAGCAGTCAAATGTGTATATATATACATATATATGTAAACATATATATAGATACATACATTATAGATATATAAACTTATATATGTATATATGTAAACATATATACGTTTATGTTTATATGTATATATAAGTACACACATTTATAAAACCACTAAAGAAAGAATAATTAACTCCTTCAGAATTATGTCCGATAAGTAATATTTATTTTTATTGGATAAAGCACCTATTAATATTTACCAGATTGCGGAAAGTGTTCTCTCCCTCTTCTTTCTCTTTCTTACTCTGATAAGTAACATTTATTTTTATTAGATAAAGCACCTATTAATATTTACCAGATTGTGGAAAGTGTTCTCTCCGTCTTCTTTCTCTTTCTTACTCTGATAAGTAACATTTATTTTTATTGGATAAAGCACCTATTAATATTTACCAGATTGTGGAAAATATTCTCTCCCTCTTCTTTCTCTTTCTTTCTCTTTCTTACTCTGTTGGATCTATAAAAATTGCTGCCTAAAATTAACTAATGCCAATGGGAAAACCTGTTACATGTGTTTCCCATTTTACTTATAAAAGGTACAAAGTAAGCAGATGAAAAATTAGACATTACTGTTATTTCCATATCCTCAAATGTTCTGTTATTATTAAGGTGCTGAAAACTGGTAATTGAGCAATTACAGTAAACGTTGAAATGTTTCTACTTTAAACACACATAGACTGACTTTTCAAGATGGTAATAATGGAGACAAATTGAAACAAACAAAAAAAAGCATTCATTCATGCAAAAGATTTATTCAAATTTGTGTCAGCTAATTCTTTTATATCATCAGTTTCCACATGACAAAGAGACTTCAAGTGTTTAATGAGAAAGGAATTGAAAAATACATGTAGTTGGTGGAATGTGTGGTTCTTACAACATTTTATTGTAAGAATATATTCTGGGCTAGTTCCACATTTCATTTATCTATGAAATGGATGCTGTTAATTTGCCATAATTTATATCCACTCAAACTTACCCTCAGCATGTCTGCCTATGAGATCCATCTCACATGTCCAGTTGGCTTTCATAAGGCAGACTTCTTACCAGATTATACGTTAGTGTTCTATCAGTGACAAGACTGATGTCTAGTACTCAAGTTATAGAAGACACAAAATTTTGCGTAATGAAAATATCCATAACATTCAATGATATTAATGAAGGACTATGCCCTCCTTCACATGAATGGTATTAAATACCAATATATTGTAGTAACAATTTGAAATGGTGACTTGTTGTTAAATAAGATGTTTGAATTTCAACTCTTAGGAATTGAGTTTTTAAATATATTCATATCTCAGAATTCACCACGGCCTTCCCTTTCTATTTTCCCTAACTCTGGTTTTAGTAGTTGCTGCCTTATTAGTTAGCGATAGGGAATTGTGTTGGGGGTCAGTAAATTTGCATTCAAGGTTGAAGAGCTTGTTTTTCAGGGAAGAGCTCCCTATTCCTGAAGCATGCATGCCATCTTCTCCACCTTTCTGTATTCTTACTGGAGTTCAAGCATCTAAGGGAATAGTCTTGACTGTTGTAAAGTTGAAATGATGATTATTCTTTCCCCACTTATTGTCACAGGGCAATTGCCTTTACAAATATTAATCTCAGGTGGCTGTGAAGCCAGACCATGTTTGCAAAAGCTGACTGTTTTATTTGCAAGTTGTATGACCTTAGGCAAGTTACTTAACCTCACTGGGTTTCAGTTATTTTATCTGTAAAGATAATAGTGCTCCGTTCCTCAAAGTGTTTCAGTGAGGTAGATATGAATTAATGCATGTAAAAGACTTAGAATAATGCCAGGCATACACTAATTACTTAGCGAATGTTAGACACTACAAATGAAGTGACTGTTAATAATGTATAACTGAAATTTATAATTTCAGTTCCTTTATGTTCCACAGCCATTAATCAAGTAGAAACAAAAAGTCCAAAATACAGAAAAATAAAGTCAAAAGAACTTGCCTACATCTTATAGACAAAACACAATAAAAATTGCTTGCAATATCCCTTTGATGACAACACAAAATATGTCAATTATTCAGAATATTCATTTGACAAATAGGCAAGAAGAGAAGGCAATATGAACTTCTATTCCAAATAAATATATGTAAAAATTTAAAAAGCACAAGTTCACTGGCCTTTTCCCATTCTTTGAACTGCTGAAGTTACTGTCTTAGAATTGATGTTTGCCAATAGTAGTACTTGTTTCAAAGCTCTATGCAGAGTTATAAATTAGCAATGTGGGTAAAAACAATAAGCAGTAGTAGTAATTACATATATGAATAACAAATGAATACATAGTATATAATACAGGTGTATATGTTGTATAAATTTTATATATAATATGATGTATAGCAAATAATATATTCAATTCTATATATGACAAGTAAACATAACTACCATTCTTATTTATTTATAAATGTTATATATATATAATATATATACACATATGCCATAAATGTCCCATCACCTGGGATCATTGCACTGTTTTTGGTTTCAACTATATTCCAAGCTCTTTGATGGGCTGAATATGTACTCATAACATCCCTGCTATCGGAAGCCTTTTTTTATGCTCCTCTCTAAACCTCTCTAGTTTTTCAAAAATTGAGTCTTCTTAAACTTTTCTAGTCAATATAATATAAGGGATGAAATCACAAAAAACGAAGACAAGGATGCTCTTTCAATTCTGATTTTTCCTATTTCTGCATGTATACATTTTGTAATTTTGCTTCATTCCTTCCTTCCTTTATATATTTAATGATTTTTAGATTATATAGTATGTGCCAGTCCTTGGCTATTTGCTGTCTATACAGTGGCATAATGGAGAACAAGAGGTATATTATATAAGAATTTAAGCAATTTAGAATCTAGTGATGAATCCAGCTGCTGACATATAAATAATTAAAATACTAATGTGGTAAATTCTATAAAGGAACAATAGGAGTGTCTATGAGAAGAGATAAAAAGAAAGTGGAGTGGCAAAAGCTAAAAGGAGCAGTGGTTTATGTTGTTTCATCTGTGTTGAGGATTTGGAATTTAATCTAGATGCACTTGGAAGCCTCTGATGGATTTTGAGTGCTAGAATGACGTGACCAGGTATCTCTTTATAAAGAATCAATCTGGATGCTGGATAAGGAAGAGATTATATGGTGCATAGGGGGAAGAGAGATACCAAGTAAGAATCTATTGCAGTGTTTCAGGTGAAAAATGATGGCAAATGAATTAGAGTGGGGAGGGTTGAAAATAAAAGAATCAGACAGACTTGAGATATATTTCAGATGAGGAGCTGACAAGACTCAGTAACTGAGTGTGTTTAAGGAGCGGTGAGCTTGAAGAAGGTGTCAAGAATGATTCCCAGGTGTGTTAATTGAACACACCTGAAATGGGTGGGTGGCAGGATAATTACTGAAAAGAAGAGGCTGTGGGGAAACCAGATATGAGTAACTGTGAGGGAAGAGACTTGAGTTCAGTTTTGTTCAGGTTAATTTTGAGATTGCAGCAAAGACTCCAAGTGCCTATATTGTCTATTTTAGCTACAGGAATCAGAAGCTCATAAAAGAGTTTGGGATCAGAAACATAAATCTTTCAATCAGCACCAGACAGAGGACATCTGAAATGTTAGGTTCCTCATTTGAGAATGAAATTGGCAGTGCCTGTGGTAGTGAATACTAATATGTGTAAAATTCCAGAGACGTGACACCGAGTGCGTACTCACTGAGCACAGATGTGTGGGCTCCTAGGAAACCTAATGATATTCTTGCAATTCAACTTTAAATACACACACACACACATGCACATCTGTTCAGCACATGTTTAGTAGGGGCAGAAAGAAAAAAAGATTTGTCTTGATCAAGTTGTATGCTGTATGTATATTCAAAATAAGAAATGTATTACATATGTAATTGCATTATGTAAGGATATGTTAAGTTTCTGGAATCCTTTGGCAGCTTTCTCATCATTTGTAACTGGATGAACTAGTCACTCATGCTCACTAAGCAGAAAGGTAACTTCCACAGTATCAGTCAAATCCTGTAGCTGCACATGACAGAATTTCTGTTTCACAGGAACAAAACCACAGTTCCAGTCCCAACTGGCTTTCAGTTACAGAATTTTGAAAGTAATTATCTGACACAGCAGAAGCCAAACAGTGCTCTATTTTTATTTTCCATTTCAAACTCCGAATGTGAATCAGATTCTCATAAGAAATGTGTCAGAAATAGGAGGAAAAGAAATGGATTTACTTATTCATTTACAGTAGCTGAAGTCAGTCAATACTCTGAAAAATTCAGCAAGATATTTTCCACCTTTCCACAGCTCTTACTCTGTTTTGACTTTATTATGTGGTGTTCCACAACAGATTACTTTTTAGAAGGATGTTACCGATTTAAAATTTATGTATTTCTTTTTACCACATATGATAGTTAAGAAGTAATCTGTTAGGTTTCTGAATTTTAATTGATTGATAGCATGGTTAATTTTACATGTCGACTTGACTAGTATAAGGAAGGCCCACAGAGCTGATAAAACATTATTTCAGGATACGTCTATGACAGCATTTCTTTGAATCAATAGATGGAGTAAAGAAGCTCCTTCCTCCCCAAGGTGGACAGGCACTATCCCGTCTTTTGAGGGTCCAGATAGAACAATGAAGCCAGGGAAGGGTGAACTTGTTCTGTCTCTTCTAGAGCTGGGACATTCATCTTCTCCTGACCTCAGACATCAGAACTCCTAGTTGTTGAACCTTCAGGCTTTGTGACTTACAGGAGTAGCTTTCCTGGTTCTCAAGTCCTTTGCCTTGGACTAGGAGTTACATTGTTGGCTCACTTAATTGCCAGGCCTTCAGACTAGGTTCAAATGACACTCTTGGCTTTCTTGGTTCTACAGCCTGCAGACAGCAGATGGTACGATTGCTCAGTCTCCATAATCTTGTGAGCAAATTCACACAATAAATCTCTTACCTACCTATCCATCTTTCTATCTGCTTATCCATATACCCTTTGATTAAGTTTCCCTGGATAATGCTAATTCAATTAGAAATAAAGGTCATTTTACATGACAGGCCTTTGAGAAGTATTGTCATTGCAGCAATGATAAATAATAACTTTGTTAAACAACTGCAAGAACCATGAAAAAAGCATCAGAATATAGAGTTATAAATAACATACAAAAACTGTACATTAGTTCAGACTAACATTTTTTATGCTTCTCCATAAAGGTAAACCAGCTATAGTAGAACTTTCCTTCTATTTTAACAGAAAGACAAGTTATTTAGACAACTAGGCATAGAGGCATTTGTGATTACATTAAAGAGCAAGCATGAGTCTTCAAATTTATATTACTGATGTTGTAATAACCATTATAGCTTAATATTTGGGAGACTGAAAAATTTGATGATATTAGAGTCTGTTCCTGTGTAATCAATGAATGATAATGACTGTTCTTCTAAAGCTCATACTCCTCCTTCTCTATATACTACAGCAGAAAACCCTATGATTCTATAAATCTTCACCTACTCTACTACCAATATTTTGGTGCTTTCTTCTAAAGACAAAGCACATAAAGGAGTCTAAATTCAGATAGTGATTGAGGGCTGTTATTTTTTGGTAAAATTACTTCACTTATTACCCACCTTAAGCCTAGGGATAACCTCATGTAGTTACCAGTAATGTTAATTACTGGTGATGTCTCCCTCCCCTAATATTCTGTAGGTTCTGTTTCTCTGTAGAACCCTAATGTAAACTATAACTGACTTATATTTAATTGAATATATAAGTACCATTTATTTAAAAAAAGTTCATGAAATATACTGGTATAAATCCGCTTCAGTGATATAATTTGATAAGAGCTTCCCACTGTTAAATAATTCAATATATGAAATATGTTCTAGACTTCTAGTTCAGATAAGATGATATACACTCATTTTTCTCTATTCCTTCCTGATAAGTACAATTATAAACCCTGGAATTCACACAAGGGACAAATGTAAGTGATTTCTGAAAGGTATTAAAAAGAAGGCAAGTTTGTTTGCAGCCTCAGGTCTGGAGAAATAGGTCTGCAGCAGGGTCTTGTATCCCCTGAAAGAATGGGAAAAGGCTATCCAGACCTGGTGCTTCCTGCCACACCACCTGATAGCAAAAGGCAGCTCAGCTTCTGGCTGAGAAATGAACTTACTCATTTCAAACAGAAGTGCCTCTGAAAATGTCAGGAAAACATGACAACTCTGACAAGGAACATTACTTGGGAGCCCCACCAAGAATAAGCAGTCAGTAGAAGCCTTCTGCTTCTTCATACATTTTGAGACTTCCTTTATCACTAATAACTACTGTGGCAGGTGGGCAGAGTTGGCTGGAAAGAGTTGACAACAGTTAACCTGGTCCCAGAACATGTTTGACTTCATGGTGTAATGATTCCCCATCCCTGTCCAAGGACACCAGGAAAACTGAAGATCACCAGTAATGGAATTCCTCCACGTGACTGCTCCACCAAGCAACATCCACAGAATGGCTTAAGGGAAACCCATTTTGTGCCATCATGCAGCACCAGTGGTTCCAGATAAACTTAGTAAGACTGAAATAACACCCCATAGGCACTGAAAATACACAACCATTTAAATCACAGTCCACAAAAATTAGGCCAAGCCCCACATGCTAAACCTAAACTTAGTGAGTGACTTAAAAAGACTTCAACAAGACTAATTTAAACAAGACTCTTAATCTTGTATCATAATAAGGAAAATGTCTAGGAACTAAAAAGAAAACCACCTACTATATCAAGAACCAAGAAAATAGTAACTTAAATGGAAAAAAGATAATCAATTTATGCCAACACCAAAACAAATCAATTATTGTAAATAACTGACAAGAGTTTAAAAGCAGCTTTTATAAAAATGCTTCATAAATACATTAAGAACTTCTTTTGAACTAAGGGAAATACACATAATCTCAGCAAAACATAGAAGTTATTTTTAAAATAACTAAATAGAAATTATAGAACAAGACAACAAAATAACAGGAATAAAAACATTGCTGGATAGGTTGAATAGTAGAGTTGAGATGACAGAATAGAAACAGTTAACTTGAGAACAGAACAATAAAGTTCACCCAATCAGCAAAACAGAGATAAAAACTGTCTCAGGGACACAGGAGACAATTTTTAAAAAGTTCAATATTTCTCTTACTAAAATTCTGGGATAAAATGGAAAAATGACTGAGGCTAGAAGAATTTTAAAGATGTAATAACTGAAAACTTTTTCCCAGTTTTGGTGAAAATCAAAACCTGCAGATCCAAGAAGCTGAGAGAATTCCAAACAGGTTAAATTCAAATGAATCCACAAGATTTAAAATAATTAATCTTTTGAAAACAAAAATTATAGAAGAACATTTTTTTGAAATTATCCAGAGTAAAATGATGCATTACCTGAAGTGAAAGGCAATTCAAATTACAGTCGATTTCACATGTAAAACCATGGAAACTTAAAAAATGTGCTACAATATTTTGCAAGTTTTGAAAAAGTAAAACTGTCAAATACAAATTCTTTATCTGGCAGAAATGCTCTTCGAGAATGAAGGAAAATAAAACTATTCTCAGATAAAGGCAAACAAAAAGAATCTGTTGATATCAGACATACCTTATTGGTTAGCTAATGGGAGTTCTTCAAATAGAGAGGAAACGACAAATGAAAAAATACTGAAGCATCAAGAAGGCAGAGCAACAAGGGGAAAAGCAGAAAAGTGAAAAATGCAAGAGGCTATTCTTTCCTTTATGAATTTTATCAACCATATTTAAATATTGAAACAAAAATTATACCAGCATATGATATCCAAGTCTATAAGTAAAGAAAGTTATAGAAACAAAATGGAAGAGAAATTTTTATACTTCCTTCAAAATGGTAAAATGTTGATACCTGTAGATGGTTAAAAGTCACATATGTATGTGATAATATGTAAAGCAACCCACCATGAGATCTATATGGAGAGGTGCACTCAGAAACAGAATAGATTAGTTAGGATAGAATTTTTAATAATGTTCGCATAACACACAGAATAGCATAAAAAAGAAACAAAGAAATGAGAAATAGAGAAAACAAATATAAAATATATAATAAAATAGCACTCCTCATTAACATCACTAATTATCTTAAATATAAATGATTTCAATAAAATAATTACAGAAGGCATATTGAACACAAAAATTACTATCCAACTATATGCTGCTTCAAAAAAATTATTTCAAATTCAGTGACACAGTAGATATTGAAAGTAAAAGAATGAAGAGTTCCTTTACATCCTTTGTTAGTTGTATGCCTGGGTATTTTATTCTCTTTGTAGCAATTATGAATGGCAGTTCGTTCTTGATTTGGCTCTCTTTAAGTCTGTTATTGGTGTATAGGAATGCTTGCGATTTTGGAACATTGATTTTGTATCCTGAGACTTTGCTGAAGTAAAGCACTGCTCAATGAAATAAGAGAGGACACAAACAGATGGAGAAACATTCCATGCTCATAG
>CAUYQU010080948.1:0-13913 GCA_963574635.1 Cheracebus regulus | reverse complement strand
CCTGGCTGATGCTTAGCTAGCATTTAGTACCCAGGAGAAGAGGAAGCAGCTACAGGAGGCTGCCAACATTAATCGCTCTCTGCTGGTGCTCATCAACATCCTCAATGCCCTGGCGGATGCAAAGGCTAAGCAGCACAGACGAGCATCCACCGCAGGATAGTGACCGAGTGTCTGAACTCTGGGGAAAAGGTTTTCAGGCCCCACCTGAGACTAGTCAGCCACTGCCACATTGTGATGATCGCTGCCATCAGCCCTTGCAGCCTGGCCTACAAGAACACATACGACTTCCTAAACTATGCTGACTGGGATCAGGTTCGTGAGTGTGCCATACAGAATCAGCTTGTGTGTGGTGGGAGCGCTCATCCTGGAGCAAGAAGGAACAGAACTCAGACAGCTCCCTCAGATTCCTGGACAAAGTGTTTCTCAAGGCAGAAGAAAGAAGCGCCTCTGTCTCCATGGAGATTCTTTGTAATAGAAGCTATAGAATCCCCGTAATTGGATAAGAAGTTGCCAGCTTGGAAAGGTAA
Organism: Cheracebus regulus; assembly: GCA_963574635.1. Classification (NCBI taxonomy): domain Eukaryota; kingdom Metazoa; phylum Chordata; class Mammalia; order Primates; family Pitheciidae; genus Cheracebus; species Cheracebus regulus. Next base: position 13,386 of record CAUYQU010080948.1, on the reverse strand, counting down.
GATGCTTTCAAAACAAAGCGAGATAATAGGAGGGGTGGTCTTTTATTGAACAGTGGTCTAGTTCAGGCTTGTTTCTAGTGACAGAAGCATATTTCCAGCAAAATATGAACCCCAGCATATGGTTTCTGCTGTATCTGTTTGGCCTCTCCCTCTCTTCCTCCCGCAGGGGACCCTGGCTCTCCTGGAGCCAACGTAGAGCAGTGGCCTTAGCCTGGCAAAATGTCTTAGTCATGGAGTCAGGGGTCTTAGGCCCAAAGGATGCCTTCTACTTTTTCTCTGGCCTCAGGCACAGTGCTGACCTTCTCTGGTATGTTTTTCTATTTGTGTGAGTGGATCACCGTGACATGAGTGAGATGTCTGGCCATCAGAGGTGACATAAGACCTGCTTTGAATAAACAAATATCTCTCCTGTGTCCTAACTCTCAGCTAAAGAACAATTTAATCAGCCAGAGCTGTCACATCACCTGATATACCACTTTCTACCAACAAATCCAGGCTGGGTGAGGCACCTGCCTGGGGAGCAGGTGTAGGGACAAAGAGCAAGAAGCAGAAGCTTGGGGGTGTCACTGGGCCTCTGTGCTCACACCTCACCTCCTGGGCTCTGCTGGGGTTCTCAGTGGCTGGGCTCCTTCTGCTCCAGGTGGCTGTTGTGAGGAAGGAGCTTCAAGTGTATGGGGAGGGAGCCTGGCCCCTACAACACAGCCCTCTCTAATCCCCTTAGTCAGGGCCACCACAAAACAGTGCATTTCACTGTCCACTCTGCTCTTACCTTGCAGCTTGGCCAGGACAGGAAACCAGCTCCCCTTCTGCAGATTCTGGAGGTCAAGGACTCCTTGCTTCTGTTCCAATACCTTGAGTTAATGGTTCCCACCCAGTGCTTAGCAACTAATTTTCACTTAGAATGCTCTGTGTCGGCCAGGCACAGTGGCTCACACCTGTAATCCTAGAACTTTGGGAGGCCAAGGTGGGCGGATCACCTGAGATCTGGAGTTCAAGGCCAGCCTGGCCATCATGGTGAAGCCCCATCTTTAAAAAAATAATAATAAAAAGTAGAGAAAAAATAAAAAAAGAATGCTCTGTGTCAAATGAACAAACGGCACTTAAGCCCATATGAACAGGACCTACTATTCAAGAGACAGTGAACTTAGGGGTTTTGTGTTATTGTTTCTCAAACCAGAAAATCCCTGACTCCTTTTGCCACCCTCAGCTACTGCTCGTTTGTCACCCAAGCATCCATCCCTTACAGACTCTACTACCTGGATGCCACAGAGGTTTCACCCCCACCCTGCTCTTCCCCCTGCCCCACACCCTGTTTCTTGCATCCTTCTTTCCTCCTTAGATTTTCTAGCTCCCTTTCCCACTGTACTCTCCCACCCAGCCCTGCACCCTAGAGCTCCGAGCAGGACCTCGAGCCCTTGAAGAGGAGAGCCTGGAGACAGAAGCCAGGTGAGGAGGGTTATGGAACAGTCACACACAAGAGGGATGGAGCCTGCCATCCAGGCCTGTGCATCTTTTAAAACTCAGTTTTCTCAACAGTCTTATGTTCCTTATAATGTGTGGTTCAGGTAGATATAGAATGAGTTGCCACTATGTCCATTTTAATTTTAATTCTGCCTTTTATAAAAGGCCGGTGGTAGTGTTATGAACAGAGTTTTTTTTTTTTTTTCTAAGCACACCATGACTGAGGGCAATGGAGTGGGTTTAGAGATGTCCAGGCAGGTAGGTACCTGAGGATAAATCATTTGTGTAGATAACTCACAATTAATAATTGTTTATATTTCTTAATTATAGGTGTGTCTTACAGAAAAAAACAATGCTTTATTGAAATCTAAATTTACAACAATAATTGCATTACCCTGACAATTTTCTTTAAATAGCTCACCCAATCCATGTGAAATACATTGATTTACAAATACTTTTTCAAGATTCTAATCATTAAATAGAGAGCACAGACAAATGTATTTTTGAAAGTCTTCTCAAAACCAAGATGAACATAGCCTATTTTTATTTTTATTTTATTTATTTTTTTTTATTTTTTATTTTTTATTCTATTCCTTCTCAGAAATAGCATCTGGCTTCAGCAAACTCAGAAGAATGAAAGTCAGAACGTTCACATCAATGAGATTTATTTTTATTTTATTTTAATTTTGAGAGGGAGTTTCACTCTTGTTGCTGAGGCAGGACTGCAATGGCACAAACTCAGCTCACCGCAACCTCCACCTCCCAGGTTCAAGCAGTTATCTTGCTTCAGTTTCCAGAGTACCTGACATTACAGGCATACACCACCACACCTGGTTAATTTGTATTTTTAGCAGAGATGGGGTTTCTCCATGTTGGTCAAGCTGCTCTCGAACTCCTGATCTCAAGTTATCCACCCACCTTGGCCTTCCAAAATACTGGGATTACAGGCAAGAGCAACCGTTCCTAGCTTATATAATCTCCTCTAATCCTAATAAGGTACATGGTATTATTTCTATTTTACAGAAAACAATATTTAGCTAAACTTAGAGTGCTTTTTATGAGCCAGGTATTCTTTAAACATTTTGTTTTCTTTTTTTTTAATTTTTATTTTTTTTGAGATGGGGTTTCACCTGTTGGTGAGACTGGTCTTGAACTCCTGACCTCAGGCAATCCACCTGCCTCAGCCTCCCAAAGTGCTGGGATTACAGGTGTGAGCTACCTCGCCCAGCCAAAATTTTTTATATAAAATACTTATCCAACCTTTATAATAATAATCCTAATAGGCAGATGCATTTTTAATCCCTATTTTAAGGTTGTAGAGACTGAGATTAACCAGTGCATCCAAGATCACGCAGTTGGAAGATATTAGATGAAGAAATTGAGCAGGAAGCTGGCAGTCTAACTTGAACTGGGTTATTAATGGCTCCCTTGCATTGCCCCAGGTAGATAAACTTATAATCACAGTGTTAAAAAAAAAAGCACACACTTTGAATGAAGAGACCCCCCCAAACAGGTTTTGTGTGATCAACATGGCTGTTTATTTACCTGGGTGCAGGTGGGCTAAGGCCAAAAAGGGTGTTAGCAAAGGGCCGTGGGATAGGAGTTGGTTTTATAGGTTTGGGTGGGCAGTGGAAAGTTACAGAGTAAGATCAGTTACAGTGGTTGGGGTAGGGGCAAGGAGTATACATTACCATAAGTCCAGTTACAATGGTGGGTAGGGGTAAGGCAGAAGAGCAGTTAAGATGGCAGGGTGGGGTGAGGAGTATTCACATTATCATAATAACAGTTAAGATGGCAGGGTTGGGTGAGCCATCTTAACTGGGGGAAGCTTCGCTGGGTGATCAGGGATCAAGGCGAACACAGGCCAGGGGTGGGAGGTGATCAGCCGAGGCAGGTAGGACTTCAGATTTTCTAGGTCCAGGCTTGCACATGGAGGCCTGACACACAGCACCAGCCAGTGACAGATCTGAGAGGAATCTAAGTCCTTCTAAGTCCAATACCACTTAGTGCCCTTTTCATACTTCCTAGGTAACTGTCTTTGTCATGAGGCATTTTTATTGAGTGACACCTCCCACCATCACCTGAGGCCATCATGGCCATCCTTGGCTTTCAGGAAGTGTATGGCAGAGCAGGAGCCATGGCTAGGAGGGTGGTGAGGCTGGCCAGCCAATCGGGTAAGGCAGGTGAGAACCAGGGAACCACCTTAGGTTCCTCAACCACACCTGGACTCATAGAAGCAGGTCACAACATGAAAGCTCCTGATAAGTCTGGGACTGAGTAGGGGTGAAAATTTCCTTCTTTCTGTCCCAAGTTGGCCCTGAAGGTGCTGTGCTTGGCCCATAAACAGTACTCACTGCTCCAAGAAGCAAACCTCCTGACCTCCTATTTGAGGTCACAGAATTTGAGACCATGCAGCAGCTAGTGCAAAAGGAAAAAGTTGGGCCTGAGTCAGAGGCCTCCAGGTCTTCTGGCTTGGCCAGGGCAGCAACTCTGGGTCAGGACCTGTGTTCAGGGTTAAGTGAGTCTCAGTCCTTCTCTACCCTGACTATGGGTGCTGTCTCCAAGGACCAACTCAGGCTGAGGGATGTCCAGAGGTCTCAGTTGCTGGCTTATGATACAATAGAATTCTACAACCCTGGGATCATGGACTTTTGTACACGGACAGGCCCCAGGAGACCTGAAAACTTAGGGGCCACTTTATGTCTCCAGTCTCTGGCTCTCCAAGTTTTACAAATACTCCTTCCTCTGACCAGTCCCTGATCTCTCCTCAGCATTCTCCTTCTCTCTGCCCAGAATCTCTAGAACTTTCTGGCCATGTGGCCTGAGGCATGGCAGGGTGATTGGTTCCATGCACACTTTGGGGATCCCACCTGGGTCTGACTGCACCATGGTCAAGACAGTTCAAAGTCCTATGAAAAAGAAAAGGAGGAGACCATGCCCCTTAGAGCCAGTCATCTGGCCCCAGAGTGGATCACCAAGTGCTAACGCAAGTCTTTCCTGCCCTGCCTGAGGAGAGGGTCTCTGCCTGAGACCCAGCCCTTATTTGGGCCCAGCACCCCCGAGGAAGGAAGAGCCTGTTTCCCCTGTCATTTTCCTTATGTCTTCTCAGCCACAGTCATCAAACTCTAGGCTCCCCTGGGCCCTTCCACCATGAAGAATGCTCCACCCTCTGGCCCTACCTACCTGAGATCTCAGTGCCATGTTTGAGCTCTCTGAGGAAACTCTCTCATAGCTCAGTTTTCATGAAAGCATTGGCTGGGACAAAGTCCTTCAGGAGCTGAAAAGACCAGACCAGCCATTCATCCCAATGTGGGTCTCCTAGTCTCTCTCCCCTGCCTCCTGACAGCAAGTCTGTGGTCAGCAAGGAACAATGGTGCTCCTAAGAAAACTGGAGGACAGCTTGACTTCTGGAGGAAGGACATTTTCTGTCTTTTTCCCTTTGGTTGTAATCAACTTTGCTCTCCAGGTTCAGGAAAGAATGTAGTTTCCAGGGAGGTGGAGTTTCTCTCAGAGCCTTGCCTGTCTATGCTGCAAACTGTTCACTCTGTGCTGGTTCTGGGCATGCCATGGGTAGCTAATGGGACCCCAGCTTGGGAAGAGTCAGCAGGGAACAGGGATGAATGAGGGTAGGTCAGCGTTGTCTGTTCTTCTGCTTTGCTTGGGCCTTTTGGCCTGGCTGTTTTCGATGTTCCACTGGGAATTACCTATTTCTACCACTTCCACTTCCAGGTTTTGCCCTCCAGCCCAGCATGTGAAATAGGGAAGGAAGACCTCAGAAAACTTTACTCAGCATTTTCTAGTGAGAAAATGAAGCTCTCACCCTTCCCTTCTATGCACATGGCAGGGTAGGGAAACAGCACCTTGCTCAGGACAGTCCAAGGTGAAAAACAAGTGGCAGAGCAACCTGGACCTGTGAGGCAGAGGCCAGAAGGCTGCCCACCCCAAACTCTACCCTTCCAGAGCCCGAGAACCAGCTCTCAGTAGGAAGCTTGGCGCTGAGCAAGTGGAAGGGTGAAAATGTTGGAACTCCAGTCTCCTGGATGCATCAGAAACTGACATCTGGATGTCCTTTCAGAGCAAGCCTGTCACTCAGCTGTCAGCCAGGCTGAGTGGGACAGAGACTTTAGAGGTCATCTTGTCCAACCACTTTCCCCACACACCCCAACCGGAGGCTGGAGGAAGCGGCTGACCCCATTTCTTGCTCCCTGTCAGTCACCTTCTTTTCCCTTTTTTCCTCTTCAGCTGACCCACCTTCTTTTTCACCATGAAGGGCCCCAAGCCAATATCTTTTCTCTCTGGGACTTTAGCCTGTATAAAGACGCACACAGTGAGGTGAGGTTTAGGAAGTTTCAACTGTGGGAGAAAGAGCTTTTACCAGGGCCGTGGACACCTGGGCCAACTCTGGGCCCACAGTGTGTCTCTGAAGCCCTTGGAGACAGCAACTGAAGTCCTGTGAGCAGGGACCTGCATGTAGTTCTCCACAGTTTTCTTCTTGCTTGCTATTTCAGGATCACTCCAGCGCTGAAGTGGGCCACAGCCCTCCTCTTCATTAGGAAGACATTTAGCTTCATCGACTAACCCAGTGATTGGGTTACTCACTGCTAATTTCCTCCTGTGTCTTAAACCCCACATGCCTCTCCTCCTTCAGTGCCTCTGCTGCCTTGGATCTGGTCCCAGAGGTACCTGTTGATAAACAGCATTCTGATCATTCAATGCTTAGTGTCTAGTACTTACACCCCCACCAAGTGCACACCCATAGTCCAGAGGCTCGGCTGTAACCTTCCCAGCTTTCCTACTTTCCTCCTTCAGGTTCTTAGTCTCCCAGAGCCACGGTCTCCGCACCACATTCTCAGCAGCACTTTGAGCAGGCCAGCTGGGCCCCTTGCAATCCCAGGTGGCTGGACTGAGGACATGAAGAGCCTGGACCAAAGAGCCAAGTGAAGGCAGGAAGTACAAGAGCTCAGGGTGGGCTGAGACCCAGATGAAAGGAGGGCAGAAGGCACTGTCAGGCATTTCAGGGACACTGATGAGGCAGGTGGAAGATTGGCTGGGGGCGGGAGGACACTGGGACAGACCCTCACTTTAATCCATTTTTTCTGCCCTTCCCCCACTTTGAACGGACCTGCAGAGCTGCCTTTGTGTCCCCTGTGCCCTAGCAACTGGAGAAGTAGAAAAGAAACTCCTTGCAATTGGGAGAGTGCTGTCAGCTGGGAATTGCATCACCAGTGTGTTCTGATCCACCAGCCACTCCAGGATGCCCATGCCAACTTGGTCTTAGAGCTGCCTACACCCACAGCACTGATGTGCTTTTCCTCAGAGCAATTAGTGCCAACATACTTTTCCTTTATAAATCCTTTCCCCAATCATTCTTTCAGCTGCTGATGCTCTTCATTAATCTTCTGTTACATTCATCTTCTCAGCATGTAGATATTCATTTGTGAAGGTTAATGTGTTGCTATTTTAAAGGGTGCTCCTGGTCAAGCAAAATGGCTCATGCCTGTAATCCCAGCACTTTGGGAGGCTGAGGCAGGCAGATCACCTGAGGTCAGGAGTTTCAGATTAGCCTGGCCAACATGGTGAAACCCCGTCTCTACTAAAATTACAAAAAAATTAGCTGAGCATGGTGGCAGGCACATGTAATCCCAGCTACTCAGGAGGCTGAGGCAGGAGACGCTTCAACCCAGGAGGTGGAGGTTGCGGTGAGCCAAGATAGCGCTATTGCACTCCAACCTGAGTGACAGAGCCAGACTCTGTCCCCCTCCAAAAAAAGTGGGGGGGTGCTTCTACATCCTTGTCTCATTGAATCCAACATAGTTTGCTTTAGGGAGCTTAAAATTGCACAGCTACTTTTTGTTTACTTTTATTATTATTAATATTTGAGTAAGAGTCTTGCCCTCTAGCCCAGGCTAGAGTTCAATGGCATGATCTCGGCTCACTGCAACCTCTGCCTCCCAAGTTCAAGCAACTTTTTTTGCCTCAGCCTCCTGAGTAGCTGGGATTATAGGCACCAGCCACCACATCTGGCTAATTTTTGTATTTTTAGTGGAAACAGGGTTTCACCATGTTGGCCAGGATGGTCTCAGACTCCTGACCTTGTGATCCATCTGCCTCGGCCTCCCAAAGTGCGGGAACTACAGGTGTGAGCCACCGCACCCAGCAATCTACTTTAAAAACAGTTTGAAAGTTTCTCAAATGTTAAACAGAGAGTTATGATCCACAATACCATATAATTGGTCTAATTATATGGTTATATAATTGGTCTAATTATATAACCAAGTGAATTAAATACACTTTCACACAAAACATTTGTGCATGAATATTCATAGCAGCCTATTCATTATAATCAGAAAGTTAAAAAAAAAATCTAAATGTCCATCCACTGGTGAATAGACAAATAAAATTGTGTATTAGTAGAATATAAATCAGCCTTCATAATTAATAAAATACTGAGATATACTACAACATAAATGTACATCCAAAACAGTATGCTAAATGAAAGCAGCCAGACACCAAAGGCCACTTATTTTGTAATTGCACTTATATAAAATGCTCAGAATAGGCACATCCGTAGAAAAAGTAGATTCATGGTTTACAGGAACAGAGGTGGGTGAGATGTGTGGCATGACTATTAATAGGTATAGGGTTTCTTTTGGGAGCAATAAAAGTGTTCTGTGTCTTCTTATACATAGGTGGAATCTTCTCTGACTACTTTTTATATTTATCATTTCGTATTGTATCATTTTAATCTCTTTATTGGCTGAACACAATGGCTCACACCTGTAATTCCAGCACTTTGGCAGGCCTAGGTGGGTAGATTACCTGAGGTCAGAAGTTCCAGACAAGCCTGACCAACATGGTGAAATCCCATTTCTACTAAAAATACAAAAAATAGCTGGGCGTGGTAATCTCAGCTACTATAATCTCAGCTACTCAGGAGACTGAAGTGGGAGAATCGCTTGAACCTGGGAGGTGGAGGTTGCAGTGAGCTGAGATGGAGCCACTGTACTCCAGGCTAGGTGACAGAGTAAGACTGTCTCAAAAAATAACTACAACAACAAAAAGACTCTTTACAATTTTCCTTTTTTCTTCATTTTCATCTTCTATGTTTTTGTGATGATATCATGTCTATTGGCTTTTTTGCTTCTTATAATAATTTTGTTCTAAAATTATTTTTTCTTTTGCTTATTTGTTCCTGAGATTTGTTAGCACTGTTTTGTAGTTTCCTGTTGTTTAATCATTTCTATCTCTTCCTAATTCAGCAATAGCTATTATTGGTTTTCTTTAATAGCTATTATTGGTTTTCTAAATATTCTTCCCCCCTGCCAGTCTTAATTCACTTTATTTCTCTTGTATAAAAACCCTATGTTTTAGCCACATCTGGAGCCTGGGTTCTCTGCACAAGACTCCAGTGTGGGTCTTGAGGAGGTGGTCAGTTAATTCCTGACAGGGAGACTTGGTGAATACAGTCTCCTTTCAGAGTTTGGGGGTCAGGTAGCTGTAGGTCTTAGAGATGGCATGAAAGGTGGCCTTGGCTTGCAAGGGATGGTGTAGAGCTTGCCAGTCTTGTTCCCCCAGTAGCCTCCATGCACAGGAACAATGAAGAGCTTGGCCAGGATCATGGCCATGTGGATGGAAGTGGCCACCTCCTTGGAGCAGTTAACACCCAGACAGATGTGGCCATTGTAGTCCCCAGTGACAACAAACACCTTGAACCTGGTGCACTGGCCAGCATGGGTCTGCTTTTGCACCAGCATACTCTTCAAAATCTCATCCTTGAGAGAGGCCCCACGGAAAAAGTTCATGATCTCAGATTCCTTGATGAACAGGGAGAAGAGAGAGATTTCCCTGAGGGACTTGATCTTCATGACCTTCACCAGGCAGCCCAGCTTGGTGATGGGCATCCACTCCTTATCCTCGGCCTTGCTTCTGTGAGCTCTGAGGCCTTGTCCACAGCTGTGACCCTGGCTCCGAATGCCACTGCCAAAACCTCCTTAAAAGTCAATGCACCTCCCCATCCCAGGGTCCCCAGGGCCTATCCATCCCCACCCTGCCCTGCCGCCTACTGCACTGGCATCATCTTCTATTTGGTGTTTTCTTGGAGGAAAAGTCTAAATAGTCTTAGTTACTGTTAGCCATATTTGAAATACTAGCTTATAGGTTTCACCTGTGTTGGATGCATATCATCACTTTGTTATTTATAAAAATGTTTCATTGTTTATTATAATTTGTAATCTGTTAGCAATTTTAGAAACGCCTGGCTCTCAGCACCTTCTGATATCACTTTGTCCTCTTTTCTATTCCAGACTTTTATTTTTATAGCATGCAAATATTGTTGCACTTGACAGTTTGGCCCAGCAATATAATTCTTAGTATAAGAATATCTTGTCACTTCATTTGGCTGAAGATATTTTCATATAATTTTGTTTGTTTTTGTTGTTAATTTAGTTTCTCTATTTATCGGGTTATTTTGAAATGTAAAAGATCTATGCTAATGTAATGCAATAATAAAAAAGTGGTCTTTTCAATAAATAGTGCTGTAGTGATTGAACAGTTATGTGCAAAAGTAATGAATTTAGATAAAAACATTACATTCTATATAAAAGTTAATCAAAATGGATCACAGACCTAAAAGTAAGATACAAAACTATGAAACTTCTAGATGATAACAAAGGAGAAAATCTAGATAACTTTGGGTTTGGAGAAGACTTTTTGGAGGCAACACTAAAGGCATAATCCATTTTTTTATGAAATGAATAAACTGCAATATATTGAAATTAAAAATTTATGCATTAAGACACTGTCAAAAGAATAAGAAAATGAGCCACAGACAGGCAGAAAATATTTGCAAAAGACATATTAGATAAAGGACCACTATTCAAAATATATTTTAAAAAAATACTTAGAAATCATCAGTAAGAAAATAAACATCCCAATAAAATGGATTAAAAGCTTATACAGATAACTCACCAAGATGACAAATAGCTCTATAAAAGGATACTTCACAGGAGCAGCCATGGCTCAGGCCAGTTGTCCTGACACTTGAGGAGGTAAGGTTGCACATTTGAGGCTATCCTGGACAACATAAGAACTTTTCATTCACTAGAAAAAGGAAAAGAAAAAAGAATTTTAAAAAATGCTGCTTCACATCATATGTTATTAGAGAAATGCAAATTACAACAACAATTAAATATCACTGGCCAGGTTCGGTGGCTCACACCTGTAATCCCTACACTTTTGGAGGCTGAGATGGGCAGATCACTTAAGGTCAGGAGTTTGAGACCAGCATGGCCAATATGATGAAACCCCATCTCTAGTAAAAGTACAAAAATTAGCTAGGGAAGGTGTCAGGCACCTGTAATCCCAGCTACTCAGGAGGCTGAGGCAGGAGAATAGCTTGAACTCAGGAGGTAGAGGTTCCAGTGAGTCAAGATTGAGCCAAGCCACGGTACTTCAGCCTGGGAGACAGAGCAAGACTCCATGTAGAGTCTTGCTAGGAAAAAAAAATATCACATTATACCTATTAGAATGACCAAAATCTAGAACACAAAACAATGAACATTGGCAAGAGTATGGAGGAACAGAAAATCTTCTTCATTGTTGATGGGATTGCAAAATGTTACAGCCACTTTGGAAAACAGTTTGACAGTCTTCCAATCTAATCATACTCTTACCCCATGATTTAGCAATCATGCTCCTTGGTATTTACTCAACAGAGTTAAAAAGAGGTTTACACAGAAACCTGCACATGGATGTTTACAGCAGCTTGATTTATAATTGTCAAAACTTGAAAGTAATGAAAATATATTTTAGTAGGTAAGTGGATAAACAAACTGTGGTACATCTAGACAATAAAATACTATTTAGTACTAAAAAGGAATGAGCTACAAAGCCATAAGGAACAGGTAAGAACTTAAATGCATATTACTAAGGGAAATATGTCGATCTGAAAAGCCTACAAATGGGATGTTTCCAACTCTATGACATTCAGTACCACAGTTTGTTTAGACAAGACTATAAAGACAATAAACATATCAGTGCTTCCCAGGGGTTGGAGAGAGAAAAATGTAAAATATAAAGAGGAAAAACACTGAAAATGTTTACAGCAGTGAAACTATTCTGTTATGGTAGATCTATGGTCATCATACATTTGTCCTGATCTGTAGAATGTACAACACCAACAATGAACACTACTGTAGAGTGTGGACCCTGAATGGGAATGATGTGTTAATGTCAGTTCATCAATTGTAATAAACATACCACTCTGGTGGGAAGTATTGATAATGGCAGAAGCTATGCATGTGTGTGGGAAGGGGGTATATGTAAAACCTCTATACCTTCTGTTCAATTTTTCTGGTAATCTAAAAGCACTCTAAAAATAAAGTATATTGCGTTAGGGTTTTCCAGAGAAATAGAACCAATTAGATATACACAGACATGGAAGAAGGGATTTATTATAGCAATTGGCTTATATGATTATAAAGGCTCATAATGTGTCATCTGCAAGCTGGAAAACCACAACACCCAGTAGTGAAATTCAGTTTGACTTCAAAGGCGTGAGAACCAGGGGAGCCTACAGTATAACTTTCAGTCCAAGGCTAAAGCTTTGCAAACACTGGAGCTCCAATGTCCAACAGCAGAAAAAGTGGATTTATCCAATTCAAAAGAGGGAGTAAATTCACCCTTCCTCTCTGCTTTTATGTTTTATTTGCATCCTCATTGGATTAGCTGGTGCCTGTCCATATTTGACTGTCCACATCTTTACTCAGTTCACAGATTTAAATACTAATGTCTTTCCAAAGCACCCCCACAGACACCTCAGAAATAATGCTTACTTGGCTATCTGGGTAACCTTTAATACAGACACATAAAAGTAACTATCACACCTATTTAAGAAGCCAGGCACATGGTGAAACTCTCTCTACTTAATAAAAAGAAAAACGAATTAGCTGGGCGTGGTGGTACATGCCTGTAGTCCCAGCTACTCAGTAGCGTAAGGCAGGAGAATCGCTGTAACCCGGGAGGCGGAGGTTGCAGTGAGCTGGGATCACACCACTGCACTCCAGCCTGGGTGACAGAGCGAGACTCCATGTCAAGAAAAAAAAAAAAAAAAGAAGTCAGGCACAGTGGCTTACATCTATAATCAATCCCAGCACTGTGGGAAATGAAGGCAGGACTGTTTAGGCTCAGGAATTCAAGAAAAGCCTGAATAACATAGTTGAGAGGGCAGGAGCACCGTCATCTCGGACAAACACTGCCACTTTAAGTTCCAGGTGCCTTTCCAGCTTTGTGTATTTCAAGGAAATCACTTCTTTTCTAACTACAAGCAGCCAGAAAATAACAAACAGTGAACCACAGTTGCCCAGGTGTGGTGGCTCACGCCTTTAATCCCAGTACTCTGGGAGGCTGAGGCAGGTGGGTCACTTGAGGTCAGGAGTTCAAGGCTAGCCTAGCAAACATGGGGAAAGCCAGACTTTACTAAAAATACAAACATTAGCCGGGCAGAGGTTGAAGTGAGCAGAGATTGCCTCACTGCACTCCAGCTTGGGGGACAGAGAGAGACTCTGTCACAGCAACAACAGCAACAAACAGATAAGACAGCTCAGGCAAAAAGAAAGGCAGGGAGGAAGTCTCTGGAGTAACTGCCAAACATCACCCTCATACAATGGGACCCCAGAAAAATAGTAGACCTTAATAAGCACATTCCTTTCCCTTCAGGTGCATTAAGATAGAGAATCTAAAGGCAGACTGGTGGTGGCGAGGGGTGAGGGGGGATGGGGGCAGCGGTATGCCCACAGCTGCAGAAAGACATATGTGAACAGACAACTAACTCTTCCTCCCAGATAAGCACAGCAAAAAGACACAGAAGCAGCCCAAGCCTAAGATAAACCCTCCCTCCCTGAATCCTAAAAAAAGTCTGGCTGAGCT
>CAUYQU010080946.1:0-45095 GCA_963574635.1 Cheracebus regulus | reverse complement strand
ATACCCTAAATCATCTTTCTAATTCGAAGTTCCAAAGATCTCTAGGCCAGGGTCAAAATGCCGCCAGTATCTTTGCCAAAGCATAGCAAGAGTCACCTTTGCTCCAGTTCTCAAGAAATGTCTCATCTACATCTCAGGCCACCTCAGCCTGGACTTCTTTGTCCATATGACTGTCACCACTTTGGTCAAAATTATTCAGTAAGTCTCTAGGAAGTTCCAAATTTTCCCATATCTTCCTGTCTTCTGAGCCCTTTAAGTCTCCAGGAAGTTCTAAACTTTTCCAAATTTTTTTTGTCTTTTTCTGATCCCTCCAAACTGTTCCAACTCTGCCTCTTAACTAGTTCCAAAGTCATTTTCACATTTTTGTGTATCTTTAGAATATCACTCCATTATCTGCGGTACCAATTCACTGTATTGCTTCCTTCTCACACTGTTGTAAAGAACTGCCCAAGGTTGTGTAAATTATAAAGAAAAGAGGTTTAATTGATGTACAGTTCCACATGGCTGGGAAGTCCTCAGGAAACCTACAATCATAGTGGAAGGCACCTTTTCACAGTGTGACAGGAAAGAGAATGAGAGCTGAGTGAAGAAAAAGTCCTTTATAAAACCATCATATCGCGTGCGAACTCACTCACTATCATGAGAGCAGCACAGGAAAAGTCCTACCCCATGATTCAATTACCTCCCACCAGGTTCCTCCTACAACACAGGGGGAATATAAGAACTACTATTCAAGATGAGATTTGGGTGGAAACACAGCCAAATCATATCAAATGGTCATATATAAAAAGATAAGTATTCATAAATTAGGAAATAGTCTCAGTGAAATTGCCCAATAGGGTCTTCTTGCCTGCCAACCAGATAGATCTGATATATCGAGGCAGGGGAATTACAATATAGAAAGAGTTTAACTCATGCTGAGCCAGCTAAACAGAAGACCAGAGTTTTGTTATTACTGAAATCAGCCTGAGAATTTGGGGGCTAGAGTTTTTCAAAGACAGTTTGAGGAAAAAATTTTTGCAATCTACCCATCTGACAAAGGGCTAATAACCAGAATCTGCAAAGAACTTAAACAGATTTACAAGAAAAAAAAACCCATCCAAAAGTGGGAAAAGGATATGAACAGACACTTTTCAAAAGAAGACATATATGGGATCAACGAACATATGAAAAAAATGCTCATCATCACTGATTATTAGAGAAATGCAAATCAAAACCACATCGAGATACCATCTCATGCCAGTTAGAATGGCGATCATTAAAAAATCTGGAGACAACAGATGCAATCCCATTACTAGATATATACCCGAAGGATTATAAATCATTCTATTATAAAGACACATGCACACATATGTTCATAGCAGCACTGTTTACAACAGCAAAGACCTGGAACCAACCCAAATGCCCATCTACGATAGACTGGACAAGGAAAATGTGGCACATATACACCATGGAATACTATGCAGCCATAAAAATGATGAGTTTGTGTCCTTTGTAGGGACATGGATGAATCTGGAAACCATCATTCTCACTAAACTGACACAAGAACAGGAAATCAAACACCGCATGTTCTCACTTATAAGCAGGTGTTGAACAATGAGAACACATGGACACAGGGAGGGGATCATCACACGTTGGGATCTGTTGGGGTGGCCAAGGGAGGGACAGCAGGGGGAGGGTGGAGGGGGAGGGAGGTCCAGGAGGGATAACATAGGGAGAAATGCCAGATGTAGGTGATGAGGAGTTTGAGGCAGCAAACCACATTGCCATGTGTGTACCTATGCAACAATCCTACATGATCTGCACTTGTACCCCAGAACCTAAAGTACCAAAAAAAAAAAAAAAGACAGTTTGGGGAAAGGAGTGGAGCCGACTAGGCAGTGGGTGCTTGCTGCCAATTGGTTGGGGGTGCAATCGTAGGGGTGTGAAAATGGTTCTCATGCTGCTGAATTTTTTCTCTATCAGGCCAGAGGAGCAGTTGGTGGGTCTACATGAAGCCATTGGTGAGAAGGTCCAGGTGGAGACACTGGTTATCAGACTTGCAAGAATCCTGAAAAGGTATCTTAAACGGCCAGTCTTAGGTTCTACAATAGGGATGCTATTTTCAGGAGTCACTGAGGAAGTTGTGTATCTTGTGACCCCTGGAATTATCACTATCAATCCTTTATGATTACACCTTAGCAGAATTCAGGCTCCTCTCATTCTTCTAGACTAGTGACCTCTCAATAAATTGACAAAACTGATTGGATATTAGGGAAGGGCTATCGTCATTTAAACTATAAACTAAACGTCTCTCAAAGCTTGGCCCAATCCCAGTAATAATTAAGGGAAGCTTGAAGGCTAAAGGCAAGATGAGGGTTGGCTAGATCAGATCTCCCTGACTGCCTTAATTTTCTCATGGTTATCATTTATGCAAAGACAGTTTCATCATCATAGAATGAATGCTTAAAAATAATTGTGCTTCATATTTATTAAAATGGACTGAAACATATGCTTAAATAAATGTGTATAAATACACACACACACACACATTCCCATGTGTGTGGATAGAGAAGAACAAATTCTCGTAATTGAAAACATTGAGGAAAGAGGACAGAGATATTTTGAAAAGAGCCAGTGTTTAATAAAGAAGAACGTAGCACATAAAACAAGATTGGTAGTCAGACAACAAACATTCATAAGGTGCTAGGTCCCCTGGAGTTTTCGAAAAGCAGGATTTTAATGAAAAACAAACAATTTTAAGAAGAGCCATTGTTTTATTTTTGTTGCTGTTTAAGATCATCTATGCAAGAATACTTGGAGGGTGATAAGAGTGAACTCATGGGTAAAGTCTGGAGGACGTATTATAGACTTGGCAAGGCATGATGGTAGCTTGAATAAGGGTGGAAAGGATAGAAGACTGACAGATTCGAATTAGAATTAAAAAGTATTGAATATGAGGTGAGGAGAAAAATATATCCAGATGTATGGCTAACAAGGCAGGTAGATTTATCATTTATTAATATAGAAAAACTATAATTCAAGAAGGAGATGTTAAGAAAAAAGATAAAAAAATATAGAAAATTTGAAGAAAAGTCAAATATGGAAGACAGGGTGGGTTGAAAATAAGTTTAAATTAGTTAGATTTAGTTAGATTTATAACTAATATAAATATATTGGAAAGGGCCACCAGACACCCAGAACAAAGAGGTTTTCAGGAGGTTTAGTATTTATACATTTTCTTAAATGTGGGGAAGGTGTGTGGGAAGAGGGGCAAGTACGTGGTAATGCAATTGGTTACATTTTTGTGAAGCTTTAGTTGGTGCCCAGTTAATCTACCTTTTATACAAAGTGAATATTTAAAGAGAAAAGGGAGTAAAGAATTAGTTGTGGATAAATGAAGAAATGATTATTATAAAATGTCTAATTTTTAGAAAGCAGTTTACACACTCAAGTGATTTTCAGAAAATAAAAATAGAGTATTCTGGAGGATAGTTCATCAATTGGTTCACAAATTTACCTGGAATTAGAAAGGCCTAAGTAAAGCTGAGACATTCAGGAAAAACATGAAAATGTCTTGAGAAGTTTTCTTAACTAGAAATAAATATTTTAACATGATGAATTCAACATAGATGCCCATCAACAGTGGATTTGATAAAGAAAATATGGTACATATACACCACGGAATACTACAGAGCAGCAATGTGGATAGATTTGGAGACCATTATCCTAAGAAAATTAACACAGTAACAGAAAACCAAATACCACATGTTCTGACTTATAGGTGGGAGACAAAAATTGGGTACACACAGACATAAATATGGGAACAACAGACATTGGGGACTTCTAGAGGAGAGAGGGAGAAAGGTAGGCATGGGCTGAAAAACTGTCTTTTGGGTACTGTGCTCACTACTTTGGTGACAGGGTAATGGGCACCCCAAAATACAATAGACCCATGTAACAAACCTGCACATGTACCCTCTGAATCCTAAATAAAGTTTTTTAAAACTGTATTTCCTTGAAAAAAATAATATTGTATCCACCGGATGGGTTCATCTTGCCTGCTGCCCAGATGCAGCTGATTTATCAAGACAGGAGAATTGCAATAGTAAAAGTTTAATACATGTAGAGCCAGTTCAATGGAAGACTAGAGTTTTATTATTACTCAAATAAGCCTCCCACAAAATTTGGAAGCTAGTGTTTTTTAAAGATAGTTTGGCAAGCAGGGCACTAGGGAACAGGTGTTGCTGATTAGTTGAGGATTAAATCACAGGGGCATGGCAAATGTTTCTCCTGCTCTGAGTCCACTTTTGAGTGGGGGTTATGTCATGAGTTGCATGTCTGAGTGGAGTCATCAGGTCATCAGAAATACAAAAGTCTGAAAAGACAACTCAAAAGGCCAATCTTTGGTTCTGCAATCACCACCTTATTTACAGGAGTCAGGGAAGTTATAAATCTTCTAACCTCCAGAGCAATGACTGGTTATTGTTTAACGATGCCTACCTCTTTGCTAAACACTTTCACAATCTTAAGTTCATGGCCTTTTATTAGTTTTAAAAACGAAATTTAGTTTGTGGAAGTTCTGTTATCATCCTTGCTTTATGATTAAACTAAAATTAAATTTCTCCCAAAATTTAAATTTTGGGAGAAAATTAAATTTTGCCCACCCCCAGGAATGACTAAGGGCAGTTTGGAGTTTAAGACAAGATATCATAATTTTCCAACTGTCATAATTGTTGCAAAGGTGATTCCAATATGAGAGAAGACAAGTATATAAGTTGATCTCTAGATATAATGAAAGGAAAATGTATTTAGTAATTGATGGTTTTAATTCATTAATAAATCATTTTAAAAAAAAGAATCTTCAGCTTAGATTTGGGATAGGATTAGGGAACACGACGAGAAAATGTGAGTTTTGTTGTTGTTGTTGTTGTTGTTGTTGTTGTTGTTGTTGTTTGAGACGGAGTCCCGTTCTGTCTCTGAGACTGAAGTGCAGTGGCATAATCTCAACTCACTGCAACCTCCACCCCCCAGCTTCAAGCGATTCTCTCGCCTCAGCCTCCGAAGTAGCTAGGACTACAGTAGCATGCCAGCACACCTGGCCAATTTTTTGTGTGTATTTTTAGTAGAGACTGGGTTTCATCGTGTTAACCAGGATAATCTTGATCTCCTGACCTCGTGATCCACCTGCCTCCAAAATGCTGGAATTACAGGCGTGAGCCACCAGGCCTGGCCGAAAATGTGCGTTTTGATAAAAGTAGAATAGTATGAAATAGTCTTTAAGATGATGGAAAGCTCATACTACCGGAGCAATGACAGGGATTCCAGGCAGTGCCTTCTGCTCATACTGAAGTCAATGCATAAAAGTTTATTTTTATTTAAAAATGCCTGCTTTATCTGGCAAAACTTACTTGCAAACACAAATTCAAATGAGTTCATCTAGGGTGAGTCTAGGTGATTAAAGGGGAGTACGAGAGAGATAAAGTGGATTTTATAGTGAGGCTAGGTTATTACGGTGGAGGGTGAGAAAGATAAAAGCAGTTGAGTGTATTCACCAAAAATCTAAAGTGATTACTTCAGATAATCCAAGATAAATAAAACAGAAGCCAGAAAATGTCTAAGGAAATTAACGCACTGAAAAGTTTCATGTATTTTAAATCTTGTAGTACTTGAAGAACTACTGTTTTAAGATATATTAATCAAGGAGCCGTAAGGTTAAGAATCAGTAGTCAGAAATTTGGATGTTAAATTTTATGTGTTGCATTGGAAACAACGTGAACTCTGACTATAACTATGGCCAGAACATTACCTGCATGTGAGTGGTTAAAATGAAGTACAGAAAATGAGTTAAGCAGATTAAGAAGGAGCTATGTACTTCTTTTGATGTAAATTAATGTAAATGCATGTATGCAAAATATGTAAGAGTTTTGGTCATCTGTGATTTAAATAATGCACGCCTTTCCCAATATGCCAGTCATCTGAGTGAGTTATCTAATTTGGGTGTGTCAAAATTTTCCCTCACAATAATAGGTAGATTTGGGGGAAATGATATTTTTTTCCTGTAGACCCTAAATTGACAGAAGGGTGCAGCCAGTGGCCATCATCCTACCTGTATGAGAAAATTTTGTCTATCGTAATTATAGGAAATCGCAAGTAGAAATCAACAATGGACAGATGGGCTGAGAGATTTAGTAGGATTAATCCCCACTTTTTCCTAGAATTCAGTCTTTAGTTCAGAAATTTATCTGAATATAATTGAAATTTCCAAACAATTCTGCCAGGAATGCAGGTTGTTGTTGTTGTTTGTTTGTTTTCTTTTCTTTTCTCCCACCCTTGTCTCAGTTGCTCAGTTGTATTTATTTTACTTGCTTCTGAAACAGCTCTAATGTAAGTATAAAAAAACCATAGCAGATAAACTCTGTTTCTCTTCTCAAAACAATTCAGTCTACTTTATTCTTTTCTGCCAAAGATAGCTTTGTGATAGATAGATCTATAGTGATCTGCCTTTCAGATCACTATAGACTGTATTAAACTTTTGTTTACATTAGTCATTGGAATCAACCAATTGAAGGGGGAGCTAATATCCCCCCCCCATTCATCTTCAGGAGAAGATAGTTTACATCAGGTAATCTTCTGGCTAGACCTCTTAAGCTTTTCTGTGTCTGGTACAACAGACATCTTACCCCTCCAGGCCTAGAGATGGTAATGGTGTTTTTAAATTTTGCTACCCCAGTTGGTTTCCCTTAATTGTGTCCACACTTTTGTAAACACACTCATTATGAAAATGTCTCCAATTACATCTTTCGTATGTATTATCTAATTTTTATTTTTAATTCCTGAAGAAATAGGTATTCTTATGTATACAGATGTATACGTGTGTATGTTTACAATATGAAAAAAGTGTAGAATAATTGATTTATTAAAATATTCTGAAATAAATTTGAGTTAAAAATATCATGCTCAGTTCAAATACTTTTTTCATTTTTCATTGCAACTGACTTTGACATTTTTATGGGCCAATTTCATACTGAACTCATCCAAATCCTAAAAATAAAGTGATTTGTTACTTGAAACTCCTTAGTAAGTCTACTTGAGGCAACATTGCTGAAGGACTGAAGAATAGAACTATAAACTCTTAGATGTATAAATTCAGAATAGCATTCCCAAGTTTTACCTGAACTTTTAAAATATAATATCGGAGAAAGACAAAAAGAGCTGAAAATGTTTGCTACTTCCTCACTAATGATTATAATCATAAAAAAAATTATCTCACCTTTCCTCATAAACTTTGTGCACTTTTTTGTTTGAAAACATCTTACTTAGAAACATAAGGGCTATTAGAAGTCATAGACACATCCATTTTGCACATTGTATTTAAGATATATTCATTTATTTTAACCACTTTTTTTCCTGTTAGCACTGAAATCTTATTCTATGAACTCCTTCTACTAGGTTTGTGCTTGTTAAGTGGTAAGGAAATGAATCCACCTATATGCATTTGAATCAACAAGACTGTTTCTATTCTATTGTGCAGTAATACTTGTTTTTATCCCCCTAAGAATGACTTTAAAGCAATTATCTAGCACTATATACTAATTATAACAGTAAAAAACTATGATTATCACATCAATAGCTTCTAGTGGAACAATAAGAGAACCCATTTATTTATTCTTGTCAATAAATTATTTAATATAATATGCTTTTTCTGTACTTAAAAAAGTTTTTTTTTCTTGGCAATAAATAAGGTAATTCTAATATTCTAAACACTGCAAAGGGCCATTTTGGTGAGAAAACATACATACATACACACACACACACACACACGCATGCATCTATGTGTGTATATATATATATATATATATATATATATATATCACCAATTATACTCCCAATTTACAATATATATCTTAAAGTATCCTGTCAAAATTAAATAGACATTATTTCCTGCTTAGCATTCTAATGCATCTAGTAATGGATGAAATAGTCATATAATGCACACAATGATTTTATAAAGCTAACTGTATAATTTTCTTAAAATTAAGAAATATTTTACCAAACAATATAAAATTCTAAATATTTATTTTCAAGCATTCCTTTTAAATAGGTTCTTTGCTGTTTATGTAAGTGATATCCTCAGGAGAGTCATTTCACTAAAACACAGTTTAGTAGGTGGTAATATCTCAAGTAATGCTAGAGGGTCTTTCAGTAAATACTCTAGGATGACTCGCTAAGATATTCTATTATGGTTCAAACTGACAATCTGCTGTAATGATTGGACACCAAACTTACTCATCTTCTTTATATGATTTCATTTGACAAACTGATATTTTGATTCATAGTACAGTTTCTTAATGCCATGAAAACTAGGAGGCAATGTGGCAAAAGGTGATTCGTTTGACTTCAATTACATCAGATAAAGTTGAGTCCAGGTTGTTTTCAGATAGCAGGACTGTGCTGAATGAAGTGAACTAATGCAGCAGTTTACTAAATAATACTATCATAAAGTAGAGGACATAGCTTTTGACCACTAAAACTATCAATACACTTTGTTTAAGAAGCTGTACAATGTAATGCCATTATAAAAGTCATTATTTCAGGCCTAAAGATAGGGACAGTAGAACTAAAATTAGCATTGAAATGAATAATTCAAAAAGATTATGAGATCTTCTTCAAAATGGATAATTATGACAGAGACACTCTGTTGCCTACTCTATTAAGTGTTCTTCCTTTCTTTCTTTGAAATAATATCATGATTCCTATCTAGATGTGTGATTCTCTAAACTAACATATTTTCCAGCAACTGAGA
Source organism: Cheracebus regulus (assembly GCA_963574635.1). NCBI lineage: Eukaryota > Metazoa > Chordata > Mammalia > Primates > Pitheciidae > Cheracebus > Cheracebus regulus. Next base: position 36,310 of record CAUYQU010080946.1, on the reverse strand, counting down.
ATTAAATTCTGGAATATAAGAAAAAAAGATGTATGTGTTCCAGCTACTGGAAATATAAGTAAGGTGACGATTCCTTTCCACTTTAAAAAATATGGATTTTTTTTCTAGCTAACTGGATTATAGATGCTATGGTTGGAGGGTAAGTCGAAATTTAAATAATAAGGAAGAAGTCATGTATTGTAGATTTTGGAACAAAAAGAAGACACGTGTGTGTGTGTGTGTGTGTGTGTGTGTGTGTGTATGTGTATGTGTGCGTGCAACAATAAAAATAAAGTTAGAATGAATCAGGATATTAGAATATTGCATGTTTAGTTTTTGCTTATCTAGTAAAATCTTGTTAAACGATCTTGATGAGAATACAGTAAGTTTTTGTGGATGTTGTTATTGGAAATGATATAAGCTACTTTCTAAGTACCAATATTACTTAATATAGTAGCAGTTAGATGCCCAGATCTCTCCATCAAACAGAAATAGTTATTTGCCAGTTACCAGGGAAAGTTTAAAAGAACTGCTTCTCTTAAAAACCTGAAAAATTAGACCAAGTAAACTGTGGAAAGTATTCTCAGGATATGTGGCAATACATTCTTTTCTTTTGTGAGAGTAAATTCTCTATTCTTCAAGTTGATCTTGACTATCTTTTTTAAAAAGTAGAAATAAAATAGCATAATTATTTTTGTTCTATTTTATTATAGGGTCTAATAGATTATAGCAAAAAATAATTCCATAGATATGAGTAAAAAAAAAAGAATATAAGATTCCAAGAAACTGAATTAAGTGAAAGTACATAGAATAAATCACACAATTTTAGTGTGACTAAAGCAAGCTAAATTTGTGGAAGTTAATTGTATATATTCCTTCAGAAATATCTCTGTATCACCATGATTCATTTGTTTCTGAATTTCAAATGAGTATCAAACATTATTAACATGAAAATCAATAGTATCTTTCTGTGCTTAATAGAGATAGAAGTATCTCAAAAGTACATGCTCCAGTGAGTACTTTACAGTGTGTGTATAGAAGGTTTAATAGATATCTACGGAGGAAAAAAGAGAGAGAGAGAAATGAGAGTATCTACAAGTAACATAAAAAAAGAATTAGTTCAGAAATTTCAGTTAGGCTAAATTGGATAGTATACGCCATGCCAAAAATCACATTTTTATAAAGAGCTGGATGAAAGATAGGAATGACATGATTGAAGTCAGTAAAAAGTTGTTAAGGTAATGAGAACTAGAGGTGCTAAGAATCTAAACAGAGAAACCCAGGATTTTTTTGACAGTTTGATGAAGAGACAAAAATTAGAATCACAGGAATGAAACGGAGATTGACCTGATATTACCAGGTTTTCAATCCCTCCCTGATACAGCAAAATTGCTGATTAGCACATCTTTCTTAAATATCATAAAAATATTATTAGGCATACAGAAGGAAGAACTGTGGAAACAAAACCAAGAAAAAAAATGGACAATATAAATAGACTTGTAATTGACAGAATTATTGAAATTGGCTAAAAAAATGTTAAAGGAACTTTTAAGAATGTTCAGTATAATGCAGGAAATATGGACACAATAAATAAATATATATATTTCATGGAGAAATTGAAATATTTTTAGGTGAAATAGGCCAAAGATAATCAATAACTTTTAAATGAGGTTCTGATTTAAAAAAAAACATTTCATATATGAAATAAAATGTCAGCTAAGGTTGGGAGAGGGAGCTAACAAGTCAAAGTGTTGATGGGAGTAAAGATGGAATGACTAATGAAATCCAAGCTTTTCTAGGCATTTAAAAGAAGTATAACATTGAAATGGGGATGAAGTACAGCCCCAAATTACCATAGAGGCTATTTTCCACCAATGAGAGGGCCAGAAGAATGCCAAAAGCTAGTAAGAGGATGCTTTCTTTTACATTACAAAAGCTGTGAAAGATCAATTCTAGATCCTAAAAATAAGTAATTTTAACAATAATTTTAAAATACTTTTTAGGATAAACATGTGCATAGGCAATTCGAATAACATTTTAGAGCCAAAATAAGTGATCCTACCAAATTTTAGCAGTTTCTTTATTTTTAATTTCTTTTGATTTTTTTTTCTTGACTTACTAAGTTATAAGATCACTATTATGCCACAGAAATAATTTAGTTTGGTTTCTGCAATATATTTTACAAAATAATTGCCATTTTGAAATGCCAACTAGATGGTAGAATTGCAATGTGTATTGAGAGTTAGTTAAAAAATAATTTTGATTGTCTGGGTCAATCTTAACTTCCTCTTTAGCCTTTCACCTTTAGGAATCATAGTGTTTGAAATTAATGATTAAATAAAAATCCACATATTAAATTTGAAGATGTAAATGGAAGAGAAATAAAGTAATATTTTTCATTGAAAATATTACCAATAGGCTGGAATCAATGTCTGAAATTAAAACAATAACATTGTATAATAATAAATGTAAAATGGTGTTTCTAAGTTAAAATATTCAATCAAGCAGAAGCAGGTTAATGAAAATGTAGCTTCTGTTATATTTGATAAAGACATACTCATTTGGTTGATTAAAACACTGTTATAAATCCAGGGTAGGAAAAAATATTGTATAAGCTAAACATATTTTTAAATTTAGAATAATAAAATAGCAGGAAGTAATATTTAGGTTAATTTGGGCTTTGCATGTAAGACAGCTAATGGCTAACTAGAAAACATTTAGAGGTATTTGGCCCGAAAACTAAATACAGAGAAACCATAATAGGAAGAAATGTCAAAAGAACTGATGATCAAAATGAGAGTGCTGCCAATTTAAAAAAAAAAAAAACAGATATTTTGCCAAAACTTACTTAAAAATGTAATGAGCTACATATATTTACCTCAAGTAGTGGAAATAATTATTAAAATGTTATCCATATTTTAATTTTTCAGTGTCAAGAGATCTATCTAATGAATAAGAAGTTGATATTTGGCTATCATGATTTTAAAGCTTATGAATATCAGTGTAAAAGTAAATATTTCTTGTTAGATTATTGTATTGTTTGGAATTGTTTAAATATGTCACTAGTAGAAGTTAAACTAGAAATCTAGATCAGTTTCAGTCTGTTTTTTTCTTTATTTCTTATTAGACTCAAGAGGTTTAAGAAAACTTTTTAGTTGACTCTGGCTAAGAACTAATTCTATAATAAAATGTGTGCCTATTATATTCAATATCTGTGCTTTAGAAGATATTAGAACTTTGAACTAAATTATTCTCTTTCCATTTTCATGTCTGCTATTGAATTCATCTTAGCAATTTAGGTCAAACTTTCTTCTTAAAATTTTAATAGGCCTCATAAGCTGTGCCCACTTGACCCAGCTGTTGATTATATACTCTGTTGTGCTGTTCTTCTCTAGAATTAGAATTTCTGTGTTAAAATACATTTAATAACTGATATTCTCAGTGTTGTAATTGGGGAAAGTTAGTCTCCAGGATATGAATTATCTTGCACTGAATCATGTGGCTAATTGATAATATTCTTGATGTTATAAATCAAAACAAGAATCAGATTTGCTTTGTTCCCATTTAACTCTGCTTCCCTTATTTTACATATGCAAGCCTTCCTTTCTGAGCAACTTCTAAGCTGTCCAGAAGTAGAAATAATGCTTAACAAAGTACTGAGCTCACAGTGGGTATTTATTACACATAGATTTGTTGCCTCTGGATTACGATTTAGGTTTCTTTAAAAATTAAGCAAAGAAGACAGCTAATTCAGGTCTACAGGAAAATATTTTATCTTACCTTAAAAATAAAACTCTTAGAGATGCTAATAAGGGCACTAATCGCCTTCATGACTGAACTTCCTTTATGATCTGATCACCTCCCAAAGGCTCCACCTCTTCATATCATCACCTTGGAGATTAGGATTGCAACACATGACTTTTGGAGGGACACAAAACATTCAGACCTTAGCAATGTATATATTGCAGTATATAGCAATATTGTATGTATGTATCTAAAATAGAATATATGATGAGTGAAAGATAAGTATATTGACATAAGCATGAATGTATCTATGATTAGAATGTAGATGGCAGTTAGATGGATAAATGTGGTGATAAGCAAGAAAAAGAGGAACAGAGGGAGAATGACAGAGACTTGGTCAGTAGTTGAATCCTTGTTCTCTGTAACAAAGTATCAGGCAACTTTCTAGGAAGACAGTCACATTTTAGTACTACTAGGAATAAGCACATATCTGGGCAACCAGAACAAAGCAGTTGAGAACATACAACACTATTGTTTGGAAGGGGCGCTTAATTTTAAAAGAGCCATGAAAAACTTGGGGCCATTAATTGTAGAATGGACAGATAAAAGCCAAATGAAAGCTCAAAACTATCTCCCTGTTTCATATATTAAAATAGATTACTGTTCATTTAATATTGTCTTTACTTCAAAGCATTCTAAAACTTATCAGATTAAATCATGACTAACATTTCCTCAGGAAAATAATGAAAAATATTTTATTTTCAGCTTTTTATTGGCATAGTCATCACACACGTTTTTTATCCTAGATTCTAGCTTCTGTGAATTTATGTGGCTAGTATCTAATTTGAATTACATGTCAGATTTTATATAGGAAAACATTTCTTGACAAAATGAAAGTTTAGTGGTCTAGAATGCCTGCTTTATATTTTAGATCCTCAGGATCAGATTTTTGTTGTTCTTGCTGTTATCTGTGGAGTATCTATCACCGAAATGGTTTAAGAATGATTCTTCAAGATGATTTTAAGAGATCGGGGTAGGGAGGCAGAGGAAGGCACACTGACAAGAACAGTGAGTGAGAAATGACACACAGACAGACGTAGAAACCACAGCACATGGGTTAAAGGTGCCCTGATTCCGAATGCAAAGTGTAAGTGAAGTGAATCTCAGGGAAAACAGAAGTTACAAATAAAGGTATAAGAGCTTGCAAGGCTTTAATAACTCAGCAGTAAAGAGAAAATTCAGAGTGGCTAAAGCCAGAGCAAGGAAAGCAAATAGACTGATTTGAATTTTTTATGTTGTAAATGCAAAACAGATCTCCATTTTGCCTATAAGAATCCTAACCTTTAGCTCTCACTGTTGGATATAATGAGTGAATATTAAAAAGAGTGGAGGTTTACTACTGTCTACTGGAAAGTTAGATAGCTATGTCATGTGTTCCCTAGGGGAAAGATATGTGTCTATCATACAAATAATTTTTATAAGAAAACTGCTATCAAAATCTAGGGAAACACAACTAAAGGAGATTAAGCTTTGACCCATTTCTACCTCTAAAAGGCTTTGTATTAGGTCTATATCTAAAAATCCATCTATTTGTTAAAATTATCTTCTTTTTCACTTTTCTTTTAATTATCAGGTTTTGTATGTCTTATTTAAGAACCAAATTATCTCCTTAACATATGATAATACATGATGTTAATAAGTGATTTCCTTAAACTGATTTAAGTTTTCTGCTCTGAATGGAAGGATTTTCTCAGGTTAAAATGAGCTACAGCGAATACAAATACTACTCTGATATAGAAGCCTGTAGTAAGAACAACCTAGAAAAGAATAATAGTCACTGATATATTGATAAGAAAAAAAGCACGTCCAGGGAGCAATTTGAAGCCAAACTTACTTTAACTAAAAACTATATTTTTCAAAGAGTTAGTAAGAAAGCTTACATATTAACTAAAATTGAAAACGGCATAACTGCATAGCTTGAATAAATGACATTAAATTTTATTTTCATAAATGCACAGTGGTTCAGCAAAATTCTTTCTGTAAGTTGAAAAGCTCAGTAAAAAGTATTTTGACCTTTAAGCCAAATAATAATAATAATAATAATGTAGTTCCTTGCCATAACACTTTTAAAAGTTCAAATTTCCATTTATAGTTATATCATTTTTTTGTAAAAGTTGGACTAGAAATTGAACAACTTGGGATGTCTATGTTCTAATATCAAAAAGGACCTAAAGCCAGTTTCTCAATGTTTTTCATTGAAAAGGCACAGCAGCGGTGGGGCAAACTAATAATTTTTAACTCCCTTTAAAAAATAATATTCTCTAATAAAAGGAACTGCATTCAATATTATCAATTTTTTTAAAAAATGAGTGATATCCTATGGTAATATAAAATGTTTTTCTAAAATTTGTAGTTTAATTGATTATCTGGCAAACCATTTACTACTCCAGAAATCCACAAGTAAATATGAATCTCATATGAATATATATTTTATGTTACTAATCTCTGATACATAAGTTAGGGTTCTTGGTTGTCCTTAACAGCAAACAAGATAATGAGTCAGAACATATTTTTTTCATTGCCAAAGTGGTTCATAAGTACATTAATTTTCTGAACCAAAATAATGAAACCATTGGGCCTGTAGCTCATTTATGGTAAAATCTTAACATGTGGTCTTAGATGCTGGCATATAACTCTCTAGATCCATATTATTTTGGCTCACCAATTTATTTTATCATTTTCAACAGAAATTTTTGAAAGATACTTATAGTTTGTGCTTTTAGCTTGATAATTTATGGAAGATAAACTATGAAAATTTATCTCTGACACAAGAAACCAGAAATTTTTGGTAAATTAAAATCTTCAGGCTATTAGCAAAAGCCTGAAGGAAAAGGTTGAAAAGGGTAAAATTTTTAACAAATTTTTCAAGCACTGACTAGATTTGAGGCACTGTATTATATCTAAGAGAGGTTAAGTAAGATAGATGAAATTGCTATCTTCATAGAACTTATAATTTATATAAAAAACAAATGTTGAAAAAATATTATAAATGTAACGAGGATTAATAACATATACTGAAGCAATGAAAGTGGGTATTAGAAAAACATGCAATATTAATAAATGGTTTTCCTTACCTGAGTATAGCTTTCTGCTATTAACTGAAAACCTTTTTCAAGGCAAAATGAATTATTACAATATACGGATCCTACTCTGACCCTAAAGGTGGTAGTAAGGATATCTCAGACAGTAATGACTTTCACTGATGTATCAATCAGAAAATATGTGAAAAGATTGACTAGATGTTTATGTATTCCACAGAATTTAAAAGAACGAAGTGTAAAAATGAAAAGTGTAGGGTGCATACGGACAGGAGATTTTACCTGGCTAGTTTGGTGGTGGATGGTGTCCCTGAGTAAGTGATGGTGGAGTCGAGATTTGTAGGAAAAGAAAAATTTAGCCAGGTTAATACAGAAATAAGAGTGTTCAGAAAAGCAGAACCACATAGCAAAAGGCCTTGAAATAGGAATGACTGTGGCTGAAATTAAGCCAACACTGGTAAAGTGATCTTATACAGAGCAAACCAGTTTTTTTGTGTGTGTGAGAGAGTACTACTGGCCCTTTGTGACTTTTTTTTTTCTTAATGGTGAGATCATTTAAGTATTTTAAGCACCCTCGTCTCCTCTCAGTCACTTATTTCTCTATCTAGTTTCTAGTTTATGGTGCATCGTTTTTACCCAACTTATTTTCGATACTTTTGACTCTTTGTTCCAGTATTCTTCTGTTGTACATTTATGAAGAAAAGCATGTAATTCAGTTTATATCTTTGCCCTTTTAGTTTATTCATCCAATTGCTAAGAAGAACTTTAGGAAACACTGCAGTTCGGCCTCTTAGTGACACCATTACTTCTTATTCTTCAGCTTTGTCTCTCAGTCCATCACTGTGTCAACAGCTAGCTGCCTGCTTCCTACATTTTCAAACTTCCTAGGGAATCACATTTTGTCATTCTTAACTATAATCTCTACTTTTACTTCACAGAGAAAATAGAAACTAATAAACCTCAATTGCCTGACATTTCCACCTCTAAATCACCATACGTTATTTTAGAACACACTAAGCATTTTCTTCTTCACATCCACTACAATGGAAGTGAGATCTTGTACGACAAGACCTCTTCTTAATGTAAGATGGTATCTTTTTCTCAAAAAAGTGGTTTTGATTTGTCAAAAGATTAATAATCTAATCGACTACACCATCCTTATAATACCTCTAACCTCTTTTTTCTTTACTGCCTTCTTTCAATTGCATGCAGCATTTAAATGTGTTTAAATTTACCTATCTTGGAACAAAACATTTTAAAAGATAAAATAAATAGAACACTTCTCTCTGAAACCATGCATTGCTTGCTTCAGATCTAAGCTTTCTTTCAGTTTGGCCACTTAGCAAGTGTTTTGAAAATAATTTTGCTCTATTCTTGTTAATTCCTCCTTTCAATACATTTCTCAACACTCAACACACCAAATCTGGTATTAGTCATCTTTATTTTTCCATAACCACACAGCACTATTATTGTGTTTTTAATTGCAATGAGCACTTTGGATTTTGTCTAGATTTTCATATATTCTTTGAAAATATTGACTCCTCCTTGCTTCCTTGAAATATCATCCTCCTTTACCTTCCATTTCTCTGCACTCCTCTGTTAATTTCTGCTTTTTTGTTGACATAAATGATTTAACTTTCTTTTAGTTTTTCTTACTTTTCCCCATTTACATTTAAACTGATGCCTATCCTAGGACCCTTTTATCTACTTTTATTCACTAATGTCACCAATTCAATGAGATCATTTTCCATTGATAAAAATGTGTTTTTGCAGTATTGACTTTCCATTGTTTAATTGTGGCTGAATTCAAGCATCTTTTAAAAATGTTTCTATATGTTTCCAGTACGTATTAATATGTCATTATAATGTGTCTTTGAAAGGGGAAAAATTTAGGGAAGGGCTGATGTGAAAGAGGTCCTTGAAATCTGTAAACAAATTAATGTATATAGGGCATCAGCACTATTACATTTTCTTAATGTCGTGTTGTAGGAAAAAAATATAGTATTTCTTCTTCATAGTTTCTATATCATGGCTACATTTTCAAGTTGCTATTATATATGTGTGTGTATATATATTTTCACCATCTCTATTAGCACTGTGATAAAAGCAGAGGAAGTAAAAAGAATGCAGATATTCTTCTCATTCATACTCAGCCACAAACTAGATGTGTGTTTGGTTAGGTCATTTAACCTTGAGTTTCTCTTTAAAAGAAGGACTTAGGACCAGATGCCCACTAAGGTAGTTTTTAGTCTTATAAATATTTTGACTCACTGATCCTTCCTACCTTCACATTTGTTTTTTGAGGAGAGGGAGCTCTAGTTTACTTTATGATTCTTCATATTTACATTAACGCTGCAGAGGTCCCGAAGAGCTTTTAAGAGCTGTCAAAGAAACATGTGGATACAGGTCCAAGAGTCCATTAACCTCAACTGCATAGGCTTATTCTCAGGTGCAAGTCTGTATCCAAATATTTTATTATCTCCTCTTTTACTTTCAGCTGCCAGGATGCTTTGGGGGTCATTTGCATAATTTAAACTGCTGTAAGTGACAATCTAAATGTTGTTCTACTCCATCTCTTGACTCTAATGTATAAACATGCACGTCTTCTAAGATTAGACCCAAATCAGCTGTAATCAAATTCTATCAAAAGTGTGTTAATTTTAGTGCTGCCTTTGAATTCACATCTTGAGAAAATTAGAAGAAAACCAGCATACATAGGCACAAAGGCCCAACATATTTTGAAATATACAGTCAATATTATTTTATCTTGATTAAGTTTCTCAGGATCTTCATCTACACCTCAGCAATATAATAATAACAATAATTTCAGAATCATCAGGTTATTTCTTCACTTTGGGCCATCTTGAAAGAATACTTAAAATCATTCCTAAGATTTAAAAGTTTTAAGAAGCAGACTGTATCAAAATAACTTCTTGTGCTATGTGTTAGGGTAATTTACCTGAATGTGGCCACCTTGCCCTAAAAGGCAGGTAAATCACTTGCTAGTCTACTTTAATTTTTGTTCTTCTCAATCTTACTTCCTTTCCTTCTATAGCCTGACTCTATTTCTGGAACCCATTAAGCATTTTATATACCATTTACTAGTACATGCACCTTTTCATATAATCTAAGTTAACTCAATTCCACTTGACAATCAAGCTTCTAAGAAAAAGCTCAGTTCATCATTATAAAGCTCACCCAAAGGAGTGTCTAAAGAGGCTTTTATATAATAAAACACTGAGCTCTGGCACTCACAACTTTTATTAACTGGCAGACTTTAAAGAGCGTAAGCAAACACATTGGAGAAATTGATTTCCTTGGGAAATATTACTCAATGCCCAAAGTAAAACCCTTTGCTGAATAGTAAGTTGGAAAAGACAGACAATAATAAACTTTTGTGTATTATCACTGCCATTATCTTTTCTGCCTTAAAAAAATTATGGAGTCAAGAAGATAACTAAGCACATGAATATGAAATTTAAATGGCATTTCCAAGTAAAGATAACTATATGTAAGTCAAAATACAAAAGGGTTTGTGAGGTTAGTTTTTCTTTTTAAATTTTTCTTGTCAATGTTTAGTCCAAAAAATTTATACACAAGTACATTCTTCATGCCTCTATTTTATCTTGGGCTTAAGTTTCTGATAGGAATCATAGTATGGTGCTATATAACATTCTGTTTATTTTTAGTTCTTCCGGGAAGGAATTAGTTGTGCTAGTTTTTGTATTCTTAGTGTTTTGTCTAACACTCAGCTTACTGTGGGACTAAGAAAAAGAACTTTGAAATTTTTCCATGACATATGAATACTTGCTTACATTTTACAATTTAGTGTATGGTATATCGACATGTGGTCAGAAAACCCTGATGGGTTGAAAATTTGAGCAGGCTGATGTATAAACCTATATAATCATACAAGAATTTTGCAATAAATTTCAATAGGTAAGCGAAGGATAGTGTATTGTTATCCAAGAGATATATCATGAATTTGAAGAAGGAAAAGAAAAAAGCCTAAAATTAATTTGGCACCGAATCTGTTTAGTTCATAAAATTTACCATTGATTTTTCTATTGAAGAAACAATGACTTTTTTTTTATCAGAAAAAGTAGCATTCATAAAATAGTCGTAAATTTGAAGAGGATTAAGAATTCATTCAACATTGTGCCCCTATTTTTTTAAAAATCTTTTTTAGTTAGTTAAAAATAACCTTGATAATGGCCTTGTAGATGATGATTCAGCAATAAGGTACTAATCTAATTATTTGTATAGTTTCAAAATCTTGTCATTTCCAGTTATCATTGAAAATAAATTATCAACAGTTTTATTTACATAAAGGTGCAATTTTTGATTTTTGAGCAATGAAGTTAAATTAAGTATAATTAACTATTCTAAATATGGTAATTTATAGTTTAAAATATTATATCATTAGAAATTGGTTTTTAGGTTATAAACTTTTTCTTTGTTAAGTATGTGCAGTGCAAAAACTTGAGGATGTCAACAGAATAATTTCTAATAATCTAGAAAATTAAATAATGGAGTATTAGCCTAAAGAATATTCTGAGAAAATATTAGATTCTCATAGTATTATTATTAGTTCTTTTTATAGGTTGCTTGTTCTGAAACGATAAAAGAAATACCTGAAAAATATCACTTAACTTCAAAGATAAGTATATATAATGACAACATTCATCATTTAGACTAAGCTTTTTGATCCCTTTAAATTCCCACAACTTCAGAAATAAATGCAAATTGTTTAAAGTTCAGGTATGCCTTGCAATAGATGCCACATACAATTGTTTAAGCTTTTATTTTTATTTTATTATTATTTTTTGATGTATAATCATAACTACGGGAAACATTTTGAGTTTGATGAGAATTGGCTACTAGGCCCACAGTTTCCAAATGAATTTACAATGAAAGCTAGTCCCCAAACAAATCCAGGCACAACAAAGACATGTATTTATTGAATACTTATTAGCATGCAAATAAAAACACTATACTCTCTAGGCTTGAGAAATCTCCATGTCTTTATCTACCACTAATTTCTCATGGAAAGTTGAACCTATACCATAGTGACAATAAACCAGAGATTGAATTCTGTAGTCATTTTAGCCAGCATCAAGCAGCCAAAAGTTTTGAGTCCATCCTCATCAAAGAACTATTAGGGAATTAGCCTGGAGGGTCATCCTAGGGTGCATGTTATAGGCTTGGATAGAATTTAATGTTTTGGATGGAACATCATTAAAATACATTAGCCAGTCTGCATCTGGGATACTGTCAGTGTTTCCAATAAGAAACATAAACAATATTCATCATATTAGATAAAGGCTACTGTTTTCTTCTATGACACTGTATTTGACTTTTTAAAAAATATATTTTAGTATTTGACATTTTTTTAGTGAGTTGGTAAATAGGTGTTGATAGAGATACTAGTAGCAGAGCCCATTATAGTGACTGCCTCTAGAGTGTGAGCATTCTCGTTCACCAATAGTCCACCATTAACTATGTATCCTTGATTAGACTGTTGGCCCTTAAATAGCACACACATAATTGAACACTATATGTACAGAAACACTTTCAAGTACATTAATATTCTAAGAACTAAGAGTTGATATACTGAAGACAAAAGTGTTACATTGTGATCCTAGGGAAAATGTGACAGCTCTGGAATGAAGACTCTGCCTCCCTTACTTATTTCTCTGGTAAATATAAAAATATCTTCCTGGCCCATTCAATCTCTATTTCCTTAAGGGCAATGGGTCAACTCATGGCTAATACGAGAGGAGAAATGATTATACTAGGGAACATTAACAACAGGCCTAGACTCTATTCCTTAGTTCTGCTACTTCCCATATGAACTCAAAAAAATAGACATCTCCTCTATATCACATTTTTTTTTTTCTGCACAATGGGTACCACAACTGAATTACCTCAGAGATTTTTATTTCATTCATTTAATATAATATATAAATGTTTCATATGTCTCAAGTTTCCCTTCTTGGCTAAATATATTCTAAATGAACAAATAAAAAAACACACACACAAGATACACAGTAGTTGTAATTTAGCAGTAGGTGGAAACCTGAAGCAAGATAATGAGAGGAAGTATGTATGTTTAGAGGGAGAACCATTTTATAGGTGATACATGCACAGAAATCTGATGTAAGAACATCCCAGCAGAGGGAAAAGAAGTGCCAAGACCACTTGCAAGCTGTGCTTTGTAATAATCACAAGAAGCCCAATGTGCTAGACTAGAAATAAACAAGATAAAAAGGGTTAAGGAGGTGAACCTAGAAGAGTATGGAGATGATCCCAGAGGGATAAAGAGATGGTGGGACAGATAGGTTTGTGTTCAGAATCAAATGAGGTGATAGAGTAGTATAGTTCTTGGCACTACAATACAGGAGGTGCTATGTAAGTGTTAGACAATTATTCTTGGAATCACTTCCTTACAGGGAGAGATTGCCACCTAAAATATGTTGGCTAGTGATAGGAACAGGAGTGAATTATCAGTGGTTTACAGAAGTGTCATAACAATTGAGTGACCAGAGACAAACTTTGTCTAATCTAAGAGTTTGCCAAGGACAGATAACTTTGGAGATGTTATTTCCATTTAGTTTTAAGACTCTCTGTGTAAATATGGTCAATCAGGATTACCAAAAAATGGTTTTGCTCACCAATGTCAATGATGCAACTCCTATTAAATATCAAAACATCACAGGAATTGAGTAGGCTCCAAATATTAAAATTGGTGTATCACTAAAGGCTGATCATTTTTAGGTCTTCTTATCATATTTTGCCATTGGATGAATGAAAAGTTACAGCTGCTTAAAATAGCCAAATAACCAAGACACTACTGAAAAGGGAGAAAAATTTTGAATAAATGTAACATCAGTGTGCCCTTTTGAATACTATTTTTAATTGACACTTATGTATAATTTTGGAGTGTTCAAGTTTACAGATGTCAATAGACTTATAGGAATATTCATATCTTGTTAGCACCATGCACAAAAATTGCCTTTTTCGTCATAGCATTGATTTGTTATGGACTTGGAAATAATTACTGAATAATGACCCAGACTGAGAGCTCATAAAAGTCATATACTTTTGCATAAAAATTTGTGAGGATATGCAGATAAAGTTGTTTTGAATGTAAAATAAATAGCAGCTGCAGGTACCGATGTTAGGGTACCCTTGGGGTGTCACTTCACCAGCCAGAAACATCTGTCGTCGACAGTGGTGCCTTTGCCCGAATTTTGCTCAGGCCCACTGGGCCCACTTGGCCTGGCAGGCTGCACTCGGCTCATTCTACTGGCCTGGATCCCATGCCTGCCAAGGGTGAGCAGAGCGGCAAGAGGTATGTAAGTGAATGAGCATGGGGTGCAGCCACTGCTCACATCCAGGCATGCTGGCTGCAGTGGGGTGAGCAGCTCCAAGAGCTAGCACAGGCATCAGTTCTCTGCGAGGTTGTGGCTAGACAAGGCATACTGCAAGCAGCTTTGACAACAGGTACCAGGGAATGTGGTAGTGCTTGGTAGCTTGGAGATTCGATTAACCACAGAGCCTCAAAGAGGGTGTCATAGCCCTGGTTTGAGGAGCTCTTAGATCTGGGCTCCCCAAAGGGCTGCACCTCTTCTCTCCTTGTCACCCACAATGTGGTGAGCAAGGGGCACCTTTCAGCCCTGTTTGTGTTATAGCTCTTTCAGCCCCACCATTCAGTGGATCCCAAGTTCTTGTTCTGCATTCGGGAAGAATGAGGTACATGGGCAAATAGAGGGTGAGCAAGGTAAAGAGGAGCTTTACTGAGTGATAGCTCAGAGAAGACCCACATTGAATAGCTCCTCTCCACAGCTGGTCATCCTTTTGTCTGCTTAAGTCTGGCTGATTCCCTCACTTTTTTCTTGCTTTTTTTTTTCTGAGATGGAGTCTTGTTTTGTCACCCAGGCTGGAGTGCAATGGCACGATTTCGGCTCACTGCAACCTCCACTTCCTGGGTTCAAGCAATTATCCTGCCTCCGCCTCCTGAGTAGCTGGATTTACAGGCACCCACCTCCACACCTGGCTAATTTTTGTATTTTCAGTAGAAACGTGGTTTCACCATGTTGGCCAGGCTGGTATCGAACTCCTGACCTCATGATTCACCCACCTTGGCCTCCCAAAGCACTGGGATTACAGGTATGGGCCACTGTGCCCGGCAGAGTCCATGCCTTCTATGGGCTTCAGAAGAGAGGAAGTGTGTGCTGATTGGTCCATGGGTGGTCATGAGTGGACCTGGAAAAAGCACCATAAGTGCTCCCATTCGCAGGACTGGCATCCTGGTCCCCAGGCTTCAGGCGTTCCCTGGCTTGAAGGTGTGCCCTAACTGTGGACCTTCCTGTTTCCAACCAGGAAGGAGCCTGTCTCCCTCCTGCCTCTGTTCATGGCACCCAGGCTGTTTGTGCTGAGGGGTGTCTGCAGAGCAGAGCCTGGCTTACCTCAGCCCCACCTTGGTCTCCCTCCCATGCTCCTCAACACCAATGTCCAGATGGGGCTGGTATGTCAGCATGGCCCCAAGCATGTGCACACCTGGCCAGGTTATAACAGCACCCAGGCTCAGCCTCAACTCTGTGCCAAGATTGGAGTGGGTGCTGGGAGTGGGGTGGGAGCAGGAACATCTGAGCCTATGTGGGGAGGGGGGCTTTCCTGGGCCCAAGTCGATGCCCAAGTTGCCACTGGGTGGCTGCAACTGAACCTTGGAGGGTAGGGGCCTTGACTGGTCCCAGACCCCAAATGCACAGGGAAGCCTAGGTCCACAGCCACAGCTAGGGCAGCTGCAACTGCACCCTTCAGGGTGGGACTCCTGCCCGCTCCCAGCCCCCAAGAGCACAGGGATGCCCCGGTTGGAAGTCCAGCTGGGCCAACTCATAAGGTGGCAGGACTTCTGCCAGTTGCCAGCTCCCTCTGGCTCCATGAAATGTGCAGCCCCTACTGCACCTTCCAACTGCAGCCAGCATCATGGCAGCAGCCACTCCTGATGGGCCACTGCTGCCATCACTGGACAAGTGATTACACCTGTTTAAGGCATTTCCTTTCTTAGTAGCTATGAATCTTCTGGTGGCACATAAATATAGATCACTAGATATGCTATATTTCAAAGTAGGCACAGTTGGTTCTATTCTCAGTTAGGTCTGAAAGAAGTAAAGGAATTTTCCATTAAGACTGGATGTGGTAGGTTTTCCTGCACTTTCATTAACCTTGCAGCATTTACTACTTCACCTAATAGCCCTGGTGGTTCATAAATAATCCTCAGTTACCTGCCAAGTAAGCTCTTCACCACTTTCAAACTGATTGACATGATTCATGATAAAAGACTCTCTCACAAAGTAATGGCTAGATGAAATTACTATACTGATTGCTTTTCAGCCATCCCTTTCAGTTTATTTCTTAAAGATGGGCTCAGGAGTTTAATTCAGTAATGTCACAATTAAAATGCCACTCTTTCATAGGAGAATAAAAAGCAGCACATTGAAGAGTTTAGTAAACTGAAATATATTTCATCATCTAAAAATAAAGTTGTTCTTAAGCATTTAATGCAAGATCAGAAAAACACCTTACAAGTTAAAAACATAAAAAAGATATGATTAGTTAAGGGGTAACTATGTTTATTAGAGGTCCAATTAGGTATGGTTGGGGAGATTAACAAAAAAAAACAACAACAAATTAAAGCTTCCTTTTTTTTGAGACAAAGTCCCACCCCATTGCCCAGGCTAGAGGGCAATGGCGTGATTTCGGCTCACTGCAACCTCTGCCTCCCAGGTTCAAGCGATTCTTCTGCCTCAGGCTCCTGAGGAGCTGGGATTACAGGCGCGTGCCACCACGCTCAGCTAATTTTTGTATTTTTAGTAGAGACGGGGTTTCACCTTGTTGGTCAGGCTGGTCCCGAACTCCTGACCTTGTGGTCTGCCTGCCTTGGTCTCCCAAAGTGCTAGGATTACAGGCGTGAGCCATTGCACCCAGCCTAAAGCTTGACTCTTTAAAGCTTCATTCCTCTCTCAGAATGAACAGCGTGATTTTCAGATTTTAATTTTTTTTTTCTAAAAATATTTTGGCTCTGTATATTATATAAAAATTTTGTATGCTAGTATTATTGTTTATTTAACAATCTCTCCCACATACAATTTAGTTTTTATTCTACTTTTTTCTCCTAATGTTGGACTTAACAGTAAAGCAAGTCTTCTGAGTCTAAACCTACCGTCAGGTTTTTGTTTACTAACTTAAATTTCTATCTTTCTTTGTAGAGAAAGCAAGCCTCTATCTTGCTTGGATAGAGGAACTCTAGTTTCTTCAAACCTGTACCAACAGAAATCTATTTTATTTTAAAATTAATGGTTCCTTTTAAAGAGTAAAAGTCAGAATACTTGAATTCTAATTGTTAGATTTGATACTGTATTACTTGGGATTCTTTGTGAGGATATTGGATAACAAGGAATAATTAAATTTCACACTTTCAGGGGCCTCAAGAAAAACTAAAACCAGAAACTTACGTGTCAGTGATAGCTGCATCCTCTCTCTCTCTTTCTCTCTCTCCTCACACTGCCTCCCACCATCCATTCATTTCACATTCATTTTCTGTTCAAGTCAGAACACATGGCCACCATCAGTAACCAATCCAATTTTACATTTTACACTTCAGCTAAGGGAAGGATTCTTGTTCAGTTATTGAGATTTTTAAGTCACAGTGCAGAAGCAGTTTGGATGATCTAGTTTTTGTCTGGTAGTCACCTCTGTCAAGGGCCAAAATCGTGCCACAGTGGGTGGACTCCCTTATGCCATGTGTCTGGATGGAGGATTTTAAACTAAGATTAGTGTTGGTATTCTGAGTGGAATACCATAAATATTTACTACAAAGTATGCAGATACATGTGTCAGCCATTAATTTTGTGTAATTGCATGTGTAAAATGACTTAATTATTTAATTGTGAACTCTTCAGAAAATCGGATATCTCTGCTATCTTAAGTTCACAAAATGCTTGAGAACTTAGTATTACTGTTTTAGTGAGGCTGTCTTAAGATTTTGTCATTTCAATTCTATGAGTAATGACAAGAATATAGAGAGTCCAGAAAAAACTAAAAAACTAAAAAATCACTCTTAAGAGCATATCTTAGTTTCAAGCATGATGAAGAGACAGAATGATTCAATAAAAGGTTTTTTACTAAGGGAAAATTTGTGGACACTGTCTAAAAATAACTTTCTGAAGTTGAATATTTTTAATCTGATTTTTGTTCTGCCACTTAGATGCCATAACTCTGGGCAAACAATACAATGTTTCTATGCCTCAATCACCACATCTGTAAAGTGGTTATAATAAAGAATATCTATCTAGTAGACATATTATGAAAAATAAGTGGATTGTTTCACATGAATAATTTAGAAACATGCCAAGCACATAGTTTAAATATATGATAGCTTTATTAATATTATTTGGGTGCTGTGTTGGAGACAAGTTTAATACATCTAATGCAAATATTTTTGAAATCATAAATTGATTATAATATCATATAAAAATAAAATTAGTAGAAACGATTCCTTGCACTGAATGGGAGCTTAAAATAAACACCAAGTGGTTCTATTATTTTAAAATTCTAAATGTTTATTTATATTTGCATTTAAAAGATTCAAAAGAATAATTTTTTAATGTCTTCTGGAATTTAGATATTTCTAAATATTTTTACTTAGTTTTTCTCTACAATCAATGGATTTCTCTTGTGTAATAACAAAACAAGAAAGAAAAAAGTTATTTTAATGCCTGTGGCTAAAACTTTGAGACAATATATACTAATTTGCTATTGCATTTATTTATCTTCATGGAAATATTTCTTTAAGGTAGTTCTTCATGGTCTACCATTGTTCCTCATACAATATAAACTGGATTTAAAAAGGGAGTGAATGAAAGCTAGATAATTCAATTCATAAAGTTTCTTTATTTTTTTATCTCATGTGAATAATGTGAGTTAACTTAGGAATTCTAGATTTTAGCACAATTCTCTTGAAAGGTCATGGGGAGGTAACCAGTTCCTTAAAAAGGAAGCATTGGTTGATTCAATAGCCAAGATTTGATCTGTCTCATAGTTGTATCATTCAACAGCAATCTACTATTTGCAAAACACTTTGATAATTAACTTGGCACACAAAATTAAATAGAGCCAAACTAGTTTGATCGTAACTGTTACTTAGAAGAAACCTTTTTAAGATATTCAGATTCCTGGATCTTGCCCTTGACCAAAGGTCAGCAAATATTTTCTGTAAAGTGCCAGACAATAAGTATTTTCAGCTGCATGGGCCATACAATTATTTCATCAACACTCCATTCTGCCATTGTAGCAGGAAAGCAGCCACAGACAATATGGAAGACAGATATGGTTGCATTTCAATAACCTTACCCACAGAATAGGTGATAAACTGAACTAGCTGGAGAGCTATAGTTTTCCAACCCTGTTCTAGATCAACTGAACAGTTTAGAGGCTTTTTGAGTTTTAACATCAGGATAAACTATATCCAATTATGGGAAATGAGTCATATAGAGTTTTTAATGTTATACAGTATGAAGGTATCACGTTTGTGAGATGTACAATTAAAAAGTCTTGACAGATGGCTGGGTGCGGTGGCTCACACCTGTAATCCTAGCACTTTGGAAGGTTAAGGTAGGCAGATCACTTGAGGTCGGGAGTTTGAAACCAGCCTAGCCAACATGGTGAAACCCTGAAACCCCATCTCTACTAAAAATACAAAAATATTAGCCAGGTATGGTGGCAGGTGCCTATAATATCAGCTACTTGAGAAGCTGAGGCAGGAGAATCACTTGAACCCAGGATGCGGAGGTTGCAGTGAGCCAAGATCCTGCCACTGCACTCCAGCTTGGGCAACAGAGCAAGACTCTGTCTCAAAAAAAAAAAGAAAAGAAAAAAATCATCTTGACAGACTAAGAGGAATAGGTTAAGCAAGCTTTGTACTATCTTTGAATATGTAAATCTTTAACTATTTATTGTAAAGAATATAAAGCATTTAAGCTCATCAAATGCCCTAATGGAGAGAAAGGATTGTAGCATACATTATATCTTTTATTTCATGCTAAACGAGTCCCTATAATGATATTAGGTAGTATAACTAAGCTTAAAGGGCATTCTATATTTCTGTTTTTTCTTGAAAAACCTGAAATATTTGGCATCCCTTATGTTGTATTTTCAGAAGCCAAATTTAGCTGTCACTAAATAGTAGGTTCCTCTTTTAAGCCAGAGAATGTTTTCCGTGAATTACACAATCCCCACCTGGCATATTAAACTCACTTGGGTAATCTGAATTTCCTGATAGGTATTTAATTTTGAACACGTGTATATACTTCACTCATTAAAAAGGGACTAGAAGATCCAAATTGGATTTCTTTAGGAGAAATATAAATTGCCTGCTAATAAGTAGAAAGATTTAAAGATTACCAAATGTACAATCCATTTCCAGAAAGTACCTATTTATCAATTCAGACTGATTATACAGCAGCATAATTGGAGTTTTTTAATGTAGGCAAGCTAAATATTATATTTTCTTATTAGCCACATTCCAGACTAATTTGATAATGTCCAAAAATAAAACAAAATTCAACCAAACACTTTCCTAGGGCAGATTAAATAAACTCTGCATTAAATCTATGTGACTTTAAAAATCCCTTATGTCCTTTAGACATGCTGTATTTCTCTCTGAAACTAATGGATAAGATTAACTTTGAAGACATTTTCAGCATCTCCTATGATATTACAATTTTAAGGTAAAAATGAGTGTAGAAAAGCTGTCTGAGCTTCTAGGCCATGAAGCACAATCTCAAAATATAAAGTAATGGAGTTGTAATCATATGTCTATAGATGAAAATAATCTCTTTTACATTTCACTTGATTTTCTCTCAATATTAAATTGTGATATTTAAAGTTTTGCACTACAATCTTGTTGAAAATTTCTTTCATTTTCTCATATGCATGCTTTTATGTGCAAGAAAATTTTGAGAAAATGTTCATATATTTATTCTGTTAATATGTTTTTTATTTGTTTGTTTTTGAGACGGAGTCTTGCTCTGTCACCAGGCTGGAGTTCAGTGGCTCGATCCCGGCTCACTGCAACCTCTGCCTCCCAGGTTCAAGCGATTCTCTTGCCTCAGCTTCCCGAGTAGCTGGAATTACAGGCACCCACCACCATGCCCAGCTAATTTTTTGTATTTTAGTAGAGACGGGGCTTCACCATATTGGCCAGTTGGTCTTGATCTCCTGACCTTGTGATCTGCCCACCTCTGCCTCCTAAAGTGCTGGGATTACAAGCATGAGCCACCATGCCCAGCCTATTCTGATAATATATTTTCTAAACATCTGGGAAAAAAAATTGTTAGGCAGACTTTTCTCTAAGATGCAGTCATAGCAACTTATAGGTGTCTATATTTATTACAAAGATCTGTTTTCTTCTACAGTGAGGATTCTCTTCAGTTCCTCTCCAAAGATCTAATTAAATATGTAGACCAAACTCATCTCCATGGTTAAGATTTATGTAAAAATATATTAGGATGCTGCTTATATGCTGTAACTTACTTTATGTCATCCATGATGTTCCTCACTCCAAAATTAAAATTCTACCATTAAACATTCATTTATTTAAAGTTAAGAATATTTCTTTGTCTTTTTCTGTTTCATACTTACATGCAACTATACTTGAAAGGATACTAAGTTTTCTAACTTGTAAAAATTTAGTAAAGGGTGTGATGAAATTTCTTCAAAATTATGACAAGTGGCCAAACTCAGTGTCTTTCTGTACAGCAAAGAGGCTAGTTTCAGTGGAAGGAGAAATTTAGTAGAACTGGAGAGTCTATCTTTCTTTCTGAGACACATATATATAAGACTGAGCAATGAAAATCTAAGGGAAACCTGGGGCTAAGATGAGCAAATCAGACAGCACAAAAATAGAATGCAAAATAAGGCTCCAGTAATTGGGGCTGTGTCTAGCTACTCAGAAGGCTAATCAAAAGCTTTCTTGTTTCTGCCCCCCTCCTTTTCTTCATCTGTGGTTCTTATTTTTCTTATTTTTTTCTACCCACCTGGTTTACAAGCAAAGCACATAAATATTTTCTGACTCCTTACTTGTCTCTTAACTCCTCTAACTCTTAGAACTTGCTTTAGATAATCTTTCACATGTTAAGTTTTCTCTTGTATTATACGTACTGTTTTTCCATAAGTATCAGTTTGGTTTGTCTGATGTTTTAACCTTCTTGGAGACATAATGAAGTCTTAAATTTATTCTTTCTCTCCTTAAGATACAATATGTTGACCTGCTCTACAAAAGAATTTTGATATATAAAACTTCAGGAAAAACAACTACAGATGTGAAATCCAGTTAACCATGCCCTCTGACATTCATTTAAAGACACTGATGATTAATATTAGGAAATAAACCATTGAGAATAACGAAAATCTGCCTAAAGTTTACCATATGTAAAGTCCTGTTCTATGCCAGTAACATGTATTATTTCTT
Organism: Cheracebus regulus; assembly: GCA_963574635.1. NCBI lineage: Eukaryota > Metazoa > Chordata > Mammalia > Primates > Pitheciidae > Cheracebus > Cheracebus regulus. The sequence continues at coordinate 13,954 of CAUYQU010080946.1, read as the reverse complement.
CTTTAAGGAATCCTATATGATAGGTGAAATCATCAACAGCCTTTGCTAGATGAGGAATTGAGGAACATAGTGTTCAGAGGATTTGAGTAATTCACACAATTGGGTTTGAATACAGGTAATCGGGTTCTAATGTCCTTTTTCTTCAGGATGACAAAATTATCCCTCTATGAAAGGAGAACATGTCAATACAGTCCAAAGAAGAATAAGCTTAACAGAATTTACGAATACAGAAGAATTGAATCAGAGCATACAAACAGTCCTATACCTCCCAATTGGGGAGCCCTGATGATAATACAAATGTAGGCCAATGTGTTCCTCGCTAAATATTTAGAAGTTATAAATCAAGAGAAGAAATTGCTAAAGAAAACTGCTTCTGTCCTAGTACCTTAACAAATATACTATTTAATGAAATGGAAGGTGAGATTCAAATTTAGAATTCTCAAATTCATGTTCATCAAAGTTCTATTTATGAATTATGTGGCTTGGGGATGGCACCCGGCCCCTCAACTGAGACTCATCCTTTTTCTCACCCCTACATCATGGCTTTGTTTATCAATACAGGAAACCTCTTCTAAACCTGGGTGATTATCTCAGCTTATATATATTTGCTGTGACCATAACCTGCTTAAAGTGCAGCACCTTAGCCAACACTTAATGGGAGAGTTTTGCATGCTAACATGTACTCTATGGCAGATGGATATAGGGAAGAGACACTTGTAGGTCCTAAAGCTGGCCCTTGGTGATTGGGTAGAAAATGTCATGCCAAGAATGTATCCTGGAAGGAAGACGAAGGGTTCCAGGGGTCCTCTCTCTTGGCCCATGCCTACTCCTAATCCACATGATGTGTTCAGTTTAATGCACATCAGAGTTGTTTGATTCTAATAGTAACATTGTACAAACAGTTTAGAGAAAATATATTTATGAGAATAAAAGACAATGACCAACAGAACTCAAGAGTAACATTCGAAATAGTATTAAGTAAAATATGGTGACTATCAAAAGACTTTGGCAGAATATAGTGAAAGAATCTACTATAGAAATAATTCCTTGGAAAGACTGACAAACAGTATCAAAGGAGTGATTATCTGAGGTAAAAATGAAAAGAGAGAAAGGTGGATATTCAAGTGAGTATGAAAAATAAGAAATATGGAAACTCCCAGAAAGGATTTGTTTTCACTCATATTAATATTTCTGAGGAAAACAAAAAATATTTTAACAATGTGAAACTTTATAGTGAAAAAGGAGTGGCATGGTCAATCTGTATAACCCATGTATTTCCACAAAGTAACATTGATATAGCAGCTTCACTGATGAAGAATGAAACTGTTTTTTTTCTGGGTGCCTATAACTGCTGTGTGATGAAAACAACAAGACCAATCTTTGGAACAAATGAAAAACCAACTTTGATAAAGATGCTTTTATATGGGATCTAGTCATTATTAAGTGAAATTCCAGGAAATATGGAGGCTGGGCTATCTAGAAATATTGTAATTGAAATTTTATTTATGTAGAAAAAAATGCATAATTTAAGAAGTATTAGTTTTGTTTATTAAAATTAAGTTTTTAAATAAATAAAATAAATACTTAAATAAGTAAAACTATTACAGGCCTGCCCTATTTTGTGTAATACTGTTTTCATAATTAATTTATTCACACTGGAGAACTTTGTAAAGTATGTATTTATTTTCTTTTATAGACAAAATGATTAAACTGTAAAATCTCATGTTTTAAGTCACCTACTTGAAGTTTCAAGGACCTGAATAACCTCTGATTATCCCCTAAGGTTGCCTTGAAAGAGAGGAACATAAGCACAGTGCAGAAGGTAATTGTGCTTTTCAGATGAAAGTCCTTGTAGGAGACTTTGTGCTATCTGAGTCTTCAAAACATTCATCACCTTTGGATATAGTTATATGAGGAAATGATACCTAGAAATTTTGTAGCTCTCAAGAGAAGCTAGCCAGTTTTGAAAATGGATAGCAGAAATTAAAAAGCATCTAAGAAACCTAAAGTATTGAATGTGTTTTAATCTGTTGGATTAACCACTTGCCCTATCTCAAGTCTTGTTATATTAGATGATAAACCTCCATAGGATTTAAGTCACTAATATTTGTGTCTGTTATTTGATGCCATGAAATGCCAATTCAAATAGAATTTAATATACGGTTCTATCCCAGGTAAAAACTGATAATTGATTAAAGTCACACAATTGAATGTAAGAACAATAAGAGCTGAGACTTGTAAATGACTACAAGTGTCAGGTGGTTTAATATTATTCCAAATTCAGATATAATGTTTACAATCGATGATAGAGTGCAGGGTTAATCATGAATCTGAAAATATGTAGGAAATTTACGTTAAGGTTTTTGAGTATAACTTATACAAATGTTAGACATAGCCTCTCTATACATAGTGAATAACACAGTGCAAATAAAGTTGCAAGTAAATGAAGTTTTAGAAAAGCCCTTCTCAACAATATTTACTGGTCTTTCAATATTCTAATTTCCACAACTGCCTATGTTAGAATGAATAATACTTCTATTTAATAGTGCCAATTACACTTCTTTAACCTGTAAGAGTTTAACAGCATTGATAAAATGTGGGTTCAACCACATCCATTATCTAATCAGACAGTAAGCTTGGCTATATAAATCAAGGTAGAAGTTTCTTTTCGTCACTCTTGAGGGATGAGACTAAAAGATTAAGACTGCTAATAAGGCTAAATATAGCTGAATCATATATTTCTATCGGTGGTGATGAAAATTGCACATTTTCAATAGCCTGAAAAAATGAAATCACTAATTTCTATTTATTTTACTGTTAAATTACTATTTGAAGATAAATATGAAGACCAGTATCCTGTCAAACACAATGTTGTGGTTTTACAAAAGACTATAAACAAACAAATATTAACATGGTAGATTAAATTTGCTTTCATTTAAAATAGCTGAATTGTGATATTTCGATTTATGTGTGTATAAGTTTTTCTGTGTGTATGTATATATTAACATTCTAGTGTGTGCTAGTTCACTTTTATAGTTGTGTGTGTGTGTGTGTGTGTGCACATGTGCACACATGTGTGCATGGCGGTATTTCATCTATTAATAACTTTTTTAAATCCCTTATAGTTAACGTACAGTTCACCCAGATATGGACTCTGATAAGCCTCTGCTGCACTGAGTCACTCTGAAGCCAATTTAAACTTTTTTATTTTCAAAATTTCAGAGACTTTAAGTTTATCTGTTTTACAAGTTACTATGTAGTATTCTTGATGTTTTACATGTTATCTCAATTGGCTTCTACATAAAGCAAAATCCAAAACCCTTGTCAAATGAACCAAAAAAATGTACCTCTTTCTATCCCATTATAACCAGGTTTCTCCCAATTATATCCCAAAGATATATTTCGTTATGAAAACTGCAAAGAGAATTCCAGTCAGTTATTTCTCAGTGTTGACCATAGTGGGTAGAATTATTGCTCTCTCTTCACTGCATGTGGAGCCCCAGCCTGACATGGGTCTTACTGAAAATTCGTGATTTTCCTGGATAATTGAGCTGGGGATATTTCCAGGCCAAATCTGTTCTATGAAACAGGGTAGAATTACAGTCAAGGAAGATGTAAATGCAGATCATCATTCCTCAGAGATTTCTCTTGGCTGAAAGCATAAATGTGATTAGACATTCAACAGTTTCTCTTCTTCAAACTAATCTGTTTACTTCCATGTGGGTGGGCTAAAAACCAACTCTAAAACCTAAAATTGTTTTGTCATCAGCGTTGACTGTCAGAGACTCTGTCTACATGAAGCCAAAACATCCAGATGGAAACTGAAAAGTAACTTCCATCATCTAAACATTTTCCTTTCTCAATGCCAAGCATATAGATACTTGGAAACAATGTCATGGTTGACTGAATGTTTTACTTTTAATCTAGATGTTTTGGCATTGTTTAGATACAATCTCAGTTGTAACTTCGCATACAAAATTACCAGATCTGTAGAGTAATAGAGAGTTTTTTAAAAATACTTAACTTAAAATCCTTATACACATATGGAGAAAATCCTGACTATATGATTCAGGATAGAAGTAATTATAAATCCATATACACATATATACATGTGTGTTGTATCTATATAGTGTGTACATATACATATATATAGGTATTGTATATATATGTGTATATGGATTTATAATTATATATAAATTGTATGTATATGGATTTACAGTTACTTCTATCTTGAATTTGTATGGAATTTTACTTCTATATTCGAATAAATTCTTCACATGAATAAGTCATTATCTTAGTTACTGTGGATGAATACCACGATGAGTAACCAAGTTGAAAACAAAAAGCAGTCACACACATGCACAAGTAACTAAAATGTTTGGCCTGCTGTGATTTGTGATTATTTTTAGGTACATTTACATAGGACAACTGTAGAGAACAGGCTGGTATGGCTGAACAAAGAGCTCTGACAAGGTCTCATGGGGAAGTAGACTGGTTTTGAAAATTAAAAATGACCAGAACATTTTAATAAGCACAGATAAAAGTAAAGGGTATTTATAGCATGAGATATATAAACACGGTTCAACAAACCCCGAGCTATTCATCATATCTGGCCTGCTACATGTGTTGGTAAATACAGGTATTTTATGTAAGAGCCCAGCCACATCTGTGTGTTTTCCTTATTGTTTTTACCTTGGCACTGCCTCAGTGACTTATAAAACCAAACATATTTAATATATGGCCCTTTATAGAAAATAGTTTGCTACATTTTGTTATATGATATATTTAGGGAAGGAGGAAAGAGTTCCAGGTGACTGGAACAGAGGCTGCGTGCTGCCATTGTTGGTAATTTAGAATGGGAGGATCGAAAGAAATTTTTTTCCAGATTGTTAAAGATCCAGATTTTAGGATAAGACAAAATATTTCTTAGTATGAAAATAATAATAACAAGATTAAGCATATACTTTGGATACAAAATCAATGGTTATATATTAAAAGGTTCTAAGGCTGAAAGAAAGCAGGAGCATTTTGGAAAGTATTTTATTAGCTTAAACATAACTTTAATTGAAATTGGATGTCAATGGTTTTGTAAAAACAATGTAATTATGGTATGAATAAAGAATTTATTCATCTTAAAATACCAAATGCTAATGTTTTGGATGTTATTATAATTTATTATTTAAGAATGATGGTCCTAGGATCTGACTCCCTGACATTTGAAAGCATAAGAGAATGGCTTTGGCAAAACTTCTTAAATGTTTGCAACTGGTTTTCTGTTTACACAGGGGAAAAATAACAACTGTTCACTCATTATGTTTTGGGCTGAATTACATGAGTTATTCCAAGTAAGCATTTACATAATAAGTAGGTATTAGTATGATTATGCTTCCTATTGAAGGATAAATGTGTTGTACTTCAAAATATACTCTAAGCAAATATTATCCTGTTTCTCATGTCAATTGGGTGTTTTGAGGGCTAAAGAACTGCTTTTACAGAGATTATATAGAGGACATGATACATTTTATGGTTTCAATTTGTGTCTCCAACCAAATTTCATGTCAAATTGTAATCTCCAATGTTGGAAGAGGGGATTGGTGAAGGGTGATAAGATCATGGGAGTGGACTTCCCCCTTGCTGTTCTCTGAATAGTGAATGAGTTTTCATGAGATCTAGTAGTTTCAAAGAGTGTGGCTCCTTCCCACATCTCTCTTTCCTCCTGCTCTGGCCATGTAAGGACTTGACTCCTTCCTCTTTGCCTTTTGCCATAATTGTAATTTTCCTGAGGCCTCTCCAGCTATGCTTTCTGTATAGCCTGTGGAACCATGAACCAATTAAAGCCCTTTTTAAATAAATAAATAAATAACCCAGTCTCTAGTAGTTCTTTGTAACAATGTGAGAACAGACTAATACAGTATTCTGAGCTCCGGCCATGTCTTATCTGTGGCTTTCTCAAAAGGCACAACATAGGATAAATTTAAAGTGGTAAAGAATAAATCAAAGATAAATTCAGATTTAGATATGTGAGAAACACGTTCACCCATCCAAACCCAAGGAATTGTCTCGGAGACAGGAAGAGCAGCATAAGTGAGACTTTGAATGTGGTCCTGCAAGATCGAGTGTTTGGTAAGCAGGCACACCCAGGGTAGTTACAGCAGGTAATTTATCTCCTAGCACGTAAGTGCCTCCCTGAGTTCCTCACTGGTCGAGTACTATGGGGTTACAATCTTCCTGGACATCACCCAAGTTTCGTCATCCCCCTGGTCCCTTTTCCCACTTAAGTTTCGATTTCCCAATAGCAAAATGTTTTTCCCTTTTATGGCCTGACACCCTCTTCTACATCCTTTTCACTTATCATCTCTTTCTAGGTACATGATCCACGTGGTTTGTCACGTCCGCTGGCTGGTTGCCAGTAGTTAGATTTATCATACTTTGAAAATGGACTATTTAAAATGTTTTCCCACAGATATAACAACTTAAGACCTGATATTTTATTTCACCAAATGCTTTTTGCTACTTTAAAAATGCACACACACACACACACACACACACACACACACACACACACACACACACAGAATTAGACTGATAATGACCAATTATAAACTTCTTAATTATTTTGGAAATGCTTATATATTCTGTACTGGATAAATGCAATATAACACACAATACTAGTCAGTTATAACATATGGTATCTATTGACTGATGAAACTTTCATTAAACGAATAAACATTTTCATAGAAAATTATACTGCAACCCTGATATTAACCTCAAAACATGCATATTTAAACTACTTAAATTACATTGCCATTTATTTTTTAGATGGAACAATTTCCATCAATGAAATTATCACTTCTCTGTGCTATTGAAATGTAAGGGAAAATGTATATATAAAGTATACAAAAGTAAGTAAATGCATAATATTATCATGAGTAACAATTACAAGTTTGTAAACTCATTGAATATTTACTCTTATTGTATTGCTGTTTTATTGTGTGGCTGCTGTAATTCAGGCTAAACAACAAAGAGTTAAACAAGTTCATTTGTCTTCCATAATGTTCTGAGTGTACATGTGGCAATTCTGTTATGGTCGAATCTAGAAGGATGCCAGAGCCGAGCTTTTCGATTTTGTTGTTGAGGTCCTGGGCTCCACACACTACTCACTAATTTTTAGTTTGTGTTATGTGGCGATTGAGATTTAGTTTGTGTTATGTGATGACTGAGATTTAGTTTGTTTTATGGGGTGCAATATGAGATTTTTACAGGATGGATTTATTTCCTGGAATGTTTGCATATACAATTACACAATTTGATCTTTGTAGTGGAGGTTAGCTATCTCCCCTCATAGCTATTCCTCTTAGTCGTACAGAGTATGAAGGAAGAAACTGGTTCCAGAGAAGAAGGAGGAAAAACGAGTATTTAAGATACTATTATATGAAGCTTGCCCTCATGGTGAGATGCCCTCCTTTTCTATAAACAGTACTTTTTTGTTTTTTGAGACAGAGTCTCGCTCTGTCACCAAGCTGGAGTTCAGTGACATGGTCTCGGCTCACTGTAGCCTCCTCTTCTCAGGTTCAATCGATCCTCCTTCCTCAGTCTTCCAAGTATATGGGACTACAAGCATGTGCCACCACGCCTAGCTAATTTTTGTATGTTTAGTAGAGACGGGGTTTCATCATGTTGGCCAGGATGGTCTCGGCTCAAGATCTTCTTGACCTCAGGATCAGTCTGCCTCGTCCTCCCAAAGTGCTGGGATTACAGGCATGAGCCACCACCCCCAGACAAAACAGTCCATTTTTAAGAGGCGATTTAGAAGATCAGTAGTAGTGTCCCATGTGTTTTTTCTGGAAAATTTTTTTTAATATCCACTTGAATGAAAGCTACATGAGTCTTGAGATTTTTGTCTACCTTGTTCACAGTTCTATCACCTGTACTTAGAATAAGTGCCTGACACATAGCAGCCAGTGAATGTAAATAAATGTTCTGCCAATTTCAATACTGGCTTCTATCTTTTGTTGTAGGATGGCTATCTAGCTCTGCTAGGACACATGTCTTCTAACTAGAGGACAAGAGAGAACATGTCTATTCCATTCAAAGATTAATAGAATTCAGGAAAATCAAAATGAGGAAATACTTAGCTATCTGGTCCACAATAACTTTGCTTTGAAAAATTTGGCTGTAATACAAATATTAATCCATTTTTGTGAAGTGTTCAATATGAGATCTGTGCATGATTATTTTATCTATTACGTGTTTGATGAAACAATATCAGTTCTACTTAATGGTAAAATAGCCCAATACATAAAAGTTATTTATTGAGAAATCCTGTTCCATTTTCTTTTAGTGCATAATTAAGAGATGTAATATTTTTTCTAGGTAATACATTATATTATTGTGCACACTAAAGAATAATATCTCGTTTTGATTATTGTATTGTGTTCTCATAAAATTTATATTCTTGGAAATGTGTATGTGTTTTTGAGATGATTTAATAGCTTTTCAGCACTAAAAATCTTCAACTGTTCTTTTTTCACATAATCCAGTATGAAAGAATTTAATTTCATATAATAAAAATTATTAGAAAGAGAAGAATAGTAAATTTAAAATGTGTCATTCAAGAATAAAGCAATCCATGACTAAAATATAAAAATGTAAAGGAATTAGTCTGAAGAAAATTTGAAACCTGGTTGTCAAAGTTTTTGGCAATGTAAAAAAACATTCCTTGTATAGAAACATATAATTATGCACACAGATGAAAAAATGGTCGTCTTTTAAAAGGATATATTACTTTCTTATTAGCAAAATAGAAAATAATGTTTCCAAAATTTAGCAACTAAGTTCTAGTAAATTTAAATAATGTCAACCAGATAACTCATATGAAATACCTAATGACTAATGCTATTGAAGTGAGATCAAATGGAGAACTTGAATGTAATGTAGTTAGTTCTATGAACAAAGTTGTAATTTCTTACAATTTGAGTTTTATCACTTATAAACTTTTAAAATACACATGATTAAAAAACATGATAAAGTTCTGGTTTGTGGGTGCAGCAGTTTTATGGTACTTTGAACAAGAGACATTGGTGACACAGCGAGACTCTGTCTCACAAAAAAAAAAAAAAAAAGGACTGTTGATAGAAAAGGAGGGCATCTCACCATGAGGGCAAGCTTCATATAACAATATCTTAAATACTCTTTTTCCTCCTTCTTCTCCGGAGGCAGTTTCTTCCTTCATACTCTTTGGACTACTATAATCTTCTAACTTTCCCTAATAGTTTCCTAATATTTTGCCAGCCACCCTGAGTGAATCCCAACAAGAGATGAAATGAATTGAAATGTCTTTCTGAAGACAAGAAGCAAAATGTGAATATAATGGTAGAGGACACGTCTTCCTAGAGTGACTGGGGTAGTTCACAGTAGAAATGGCTACTACAACCAATTTGCTGGAATTAGTAATGCTAACTGGGTCTATCCTGAGCTAATTAAGACATAAGGTCACCCTCCCTTTCTATTTTTCCATTACTGATAGTTTTTACTTCTAATTATATTTTTAATTCTTTATGAAAGATTTTTCTAGAGTAATAACCAAGAGGTCTTTGGAGAAGAAAATTAGAAGTGAAAGAGATTCTTCTGGAGGTGAAATTGTTCTGGGCTCTATTTTGCTTACAGACCAAATTGTGAAAGCATATATATTCTGGTCTGCTTTCGGCCTCATGGTAGAAGCTACCTGGAGCGTTTCATATTTGCCAAAGACTGTGTAATTAAATCTGCCTAATTCTGGAATGTTATACTAAGGAACTCACTTATCTATAGTTATGTTATATTCTCCAACTTGCAAATAACTAATTTGACATTTTTATCTTTGTTATTTTTCCTTTGTTTAACAGTTCTAAATCCAGATAGAGGGATAAATAGAAAATGGAAGAAAGAAGTTTTGGTATATTCACCCTCACACCCCAGCATAATCTAATTGCTTACAAAGTGACTTTAAACAATACAAGCACTACCCAAAAGCACAATATTGCACAACAATGCATAATAATGTTTTGTGTGTATCATAGAAAAATAAACCTAGTAACTATTTATTTGGCAATTATGCAAGATTATGTTTCAATGTATTTTAACAGCTATCCTAGATTTACTTCAAAAAATTCTTCTCTTTGTTATTCTTCTACCCTACCACAATTTTTCTATAACAGGGTCTTTGTAAATACATGATTAGCTTTTTTCTTTCTTTCTTTCTTTTTTTTTTTTTGTCAGAAATGACCTTACTTAGATCTCTGAATCCTTCTTACTTAATTCAGGTTTCTGCACAAATGTCACTTCCTCTGAGAGACCTTCCTGACAGTGGTAAGTAAAGTGGCCTCCTGCTCACCTCATCATCACATCTGAAGTTCTACCCTTTCTGAGCTATTTCTTAATTGCACATGCCACTATCTGCTGTGATATGTTTTACATGTATTGTTTTAACTTCACTTATGAAAGGGACTTTGTCTTGTACTAATGTATATTTAGGGCTAAGAAGAGAACCTGGCACATTTGGTTACTTAACAAGAATGTGTTGAATGAACAAAGAACTAAATACCATGGAATGTGTATGGACATAATGGAAATAGCTTACACTCCATTAATAGCCAAGATGTGTGTCATGCATACTTTCTTTTGAAATGAGTCATGATTTTTTTCCCCCTAAAACATATTTACTTGTTTTCTTAAAATACAAAAGTGATTTCAGAGGCTAAAGTAGAGTTTTCTGCTTACCAAACATCTCTTTTCCATTTTGGGGAAGCATATAATTCAATTTTTATTATAATCAAATAATTGGTCCTTTAGAAGAGTTATACTAACTGCAATTGTTCCTGCTACTGGAAGCCTGAGCCCTAGTAGAGATCATTTTAGTCTGCAGATTTACAGGGAAAAGCTAGAAATTTCCTCTTTAAGTAACTTAGAATAGAAATTGAAATACAAGAGCTCTTGGAGAAGAGATGAGGATGAGTGCAAGACTAGTTACCACTATCATAACAGTACGTGGCTTTTAGCTTTATATAATACTGAATAGTTTTAAAATATGTTCACATTCATTCTCTTATTTGACAAGTTAGAATAATGAGAGTTTTTGTTTTGTTTTGCTTTTCTTGTTTTCTTTTTTTACTTTTACATTTAGATTATATACTCTGGCTTATAGAAATATGTACAAGGGATGTTTGAGTCCCAAGTAGTAAGCATTCCCATGGAGAATACATGGAGTCAAATACTGTGGGAGCAGTGAGAAGGGAGGATCTTATTCCCACCTGGGAAGTTAGGGCAGGCTTTACATGTGGGGGACGTTTGACCTGTGTCTTGAATGAGCTGGGAAGCACTACATTTTTTCCTTTTTTGAGATGGAGTCTTGCTCTGCTGCCCAGGCTGGAGTGCAGTGATGCAATCTCAGCTCAATGCAACCTCCACCTCCCGGGTTCAAGCAATTCTTCTGCCTCAGCCTCCTGAGTAGCTGGGATCACAGGAACTGGCCACCACACCTGGCTAATTTTTGTGTTTTTAGTAGAGATGGGGTTTCACCATGTTAGCCAGGCTGGCCTCAAACTCCTGACCTCAGGTGATCTGCCCACCTTGGCCTCCCAAAGTGCTGGGATTACAGGTGTGAGCCACCATGCCCAACCCCAAATTATATTAATATTTATAAATTTTCATCAGTAAGTATTGATGAAATATTTAAGAAAGTTCAAATTCATTATATTATGAGACATCAGTTTTTCTATAAAGTGCCCTGAGAAGATGGTTACATCCTTCCACTGCTCATCACTGTCTCCTGGCTGCTTCTCTCCCCAAATGTGTTTCACATAGATGATTCCATTTCTCAGTGGCTTTCTTTCCTTGATTCTATCCTATGACTTCATGAAGCCCAGATCATCTCTTCATGTCAGTTATTCTTAACTCATTTTTTTCAATAATATGACTGAGTGCTTTAGGCCTATGGGATGCAGTAGTGATGATGACTGAGTCCTTGCTCTAAGAGTTGACTGCTTTTGCAACTTGGACTGTGTTCAGCTGGCAGCTCCTCTCTGCTCCGAGGAATGTCTGCTGGGCTCACTCACTCACTCCTGTGTCTGCAATCAGCTGGCAGCTTGAGTGAAGTTGAAATGTTCAAGATGCCTGCATTTACAGTATCAAATTTATAGTATCAAATTTATATTATCCTTGCTCAACTGGAATTGCTGGAGGAAGTGGAGTTGGACAAGGCTTCTCTCTCTCTCTCTCTCTCTCTCTCTCTCTGTCTCTCTCTCCAGTATTCTTACTTCTTTTGGGGCCTTTATATCTCATTGAATTTTTATCATCAAGGAAGCTTATTTACATGGCTTGTCATAGCATCAAGAAGAAATATTCTTTGGAAGTAAACAAATTAATCAACACAATACCAAGAACTTTATACACACATTAGGATAACATAGAGGTTGAACTGTAGCATGTATTTTCTATAAAAAAGTACGCTAATAACTTAGGATGTGGTTAATCTACTACTGTTATAATAGCAGAACTTCATCTGTAGGTAATTTGTTGTAAAATGAAAACACTAACAAAATTAAAATAAACTAATTTAAAAAAGAATTGGGCTACTAAAATCTGCTTTATATTAGTTCAGATTTGCACATAGGCAAGCACAGGATTTAGATTGTGATGCCATTGGGAAGAGATGGACAAAATATTTTTCAAAATTGAGCAGTGGTGAAAATAATTTTAAATAGAGTGAATTATGAGCCAGAAATATAGAGCATTTAATGTATCATCTAGATGCAAATAAAATCAACAAACAGAATTTTGAGATCATTCTAAGCCTTTATTGTAACTGGATGAGACTACAGAGTGACAGCAGGGAAAAGCACAAAGTTTAGCTGTTAGAGCCATGCTGTAATAAAAACATACCATTTCCAAAATTGATGAGATGGAGGATTTTCCTTATGACTACTTAATATTTAACGTTAATGTGGAAAGAAATAGGGAGTAAAATATCTTTTTTTTAATGTAAAATTACTTTATTTCTAAAAAATGCTAACAATCATCTGAGGCTTCAGCTAATCCTAATCTTTTTGTCGCTGCAGACTCTTGCCTCTGTGCTGATGACTGCTGACTGGTCAAGAGAGCGGTTGCTGAAAACTGCTGGCAATTTCTTTTTCTTTTTTTTTTTTTTTATAAGTAATACATTTAGTTTATTAACGATTTGGATGAAACAATTACCTGGAGTTAAATCTCCAAATAATTTTTTTTTAAGAGGAAAAAAGAAGAAGAAAGAAAAAGTGGGAGAGAGAACATAATTCTTGCTCTATTGCCCAGGCTGGAATGCAGTCTTAAAAAGGTATTAAAAACCTCTTTTATGTCGTCAATTGTACTTAAAAACAGAGACAGGAAGGAATAAGGGAAGAAAATAACAGTCAACCAATATTTCATTTAGGTCTGTCTGTGAGACACTATACAAATGTTAAAGAGTAATTCACTTCCTATTATATAGTCACTTTCAGAATGGGTATAATATAAATTAACAATGTGATGTCAAAATCTCCCGCTATTATTTTGCGGGAGTCCAAATCTCTTTGTAAGTCAATAAAAACTTGTCTTATATATCTAGGTCCTCCTTTATTAGGTACGTATATATTTATAATCTTTAACTCCTATTGTTACATTGATCCTTTCACCATTATGTAATATCCTTGTTTCTTTAATCTTTATTACTATTAAAATCTATTTTATCGGAGACAAGAGTTACAACTCCTTTTTTTTTTTTTTTTGCTCTTCATTCAATGAGTAAATCTTCCTCCATCTGTTTATTTTAAGTCTTTGTGTATCGTTGTGAGTTGGATCTGGATACTACGTACTGATGGATTTTAACTTTTTATTCAATTTGCCTGTCTGTGACTTTAATTAGGGCATTGTATCCATTTAAGTTTAGGATTAATATTAATAT
>CAUYQU010080943.1:0-13411 GCA_963574635.1 Cheracebus regulus | reverse complement strand
TACAATCCTAGTCTCTGACAAAACAGACTTTAAACCAATAAAGATCAAAAGAGACAAGGAAGGACATTACATAATGGTAAAGGGATAAATGCAAGAAGAAGAGCTAACTATCCTAAATATATATGCACCCAATACAGGAGCACCCAGACACATTAAGCAAGTTCTTAATAACCTACAAAGAGACTTAGACTATTCTTACCAATAAGACTTCTTGTTTCTAGATTGAGTAGTCTATTGGAGACTTGCATATAAAGAGACTTCCATAAAGAGACTCTTACCAAAGCATTCACCTTCCACTTCTAAAAAGCCAAAGATGAGTGCTTGTATTCATTTTCAAAGGTCTTGAGGTGTTTGATAACAGATGTTCTGTCTTCAACTGCAAGTGTGGTTTTCTGTGGAGTATGATTGATACTTTTATTCCAGTGTCAAGGACTGTCACCACTTATATTTATTTGCAGCTATTGCTGTATGCACTCATTGTTTTAAGCACTAAGGAACATGTAAGTACCTTGCAGGGCTCTCATGTACTGTATTCAGAATGATACAGGTACCTTGGATAAATATATTCCCATCCATCCATATAATAGAAATCATTCACCCTTCTCCTTTTCAGATTTCCTTCAAATGAGAAATATAAACAGAAATTTAATTACAGATTTAAAAAGAGAATTCAATTTATTTATGAACTAGGCAAGTTTCCTCAAAATGAGAAGTTTTCTGTAAAGCTAAATTGTAGAATAAAGTGATTTGTTGTCTAACCTCTAAGAGAGAGTTGAGTTTTCATAGCTAACAGTTACCTTCATAGCTGAAAGGATAAGTGAGGCCTGTTTTAAAAAAAAGATTCAATTAATTTTTAGAACCAGAAGCAACTCATCTTTTAAAGAAAATGCTGTGATCCTGTGTATAGGTTAACTTGCGTATGACTAACCAAGACTGTGGCTCAGACTATGTTAGACTTTCTTTGGTCTCACCAATTAGGTAATCCCAGAAGAGTGAGTGAGGACAAGACGGGAGACCAGAAACATTAATCGTACTTCACTTCTCTTCACTAGTGAAATCAGGAAGAGTATGGTGGCCATAAAATGTGCCCATTGGGTCTCCCACTGCAGTTTTTATGTACATGAAAAAGTATCCCATTGGCTCTGCTTTAAAATTTATCACCACATTTAAGATCCTAGCTCTTACTTCCCAAAGGCTGTTTTTAAGCCAATGATTGAAAGTTCCAGGGATACAAAAGCGGTCCATTTTGGGAGACAGAGAACACTTCTGACAGGTGACTTTGGCTCAAGGGAGACTCCATGCCAGCGCTGATAAACTTTCTTAGAAATGCTCTTCAGTCTAAGAGCTTCTTCCTCCCCTCCTTCTCTCCCTCTGTATTAGTCCATTTTCACATTGGTATAAAGAACTACCTGAGACTAGGTAATTTATGAAGAAAAAAGGTTTAATTGGCTGATAGTTCCACTTGGCTGGGGAGGCCTCAGGAAACTTAGAATTATGATGGAAGGTAAAGAGGAAGCAAGGCACATCTTACATGGCAGTGGGAGAGAGGGACAATGAAGAAAGCCACATACTTTTAATCATCAGTTCTCCTGAGAACTCACTCACTATCATGAGAAAGGCATGGGGGAAACCACCCCTATGATCCAATCATCTCTCACCAAGTCTCTCCCTTGACATATGGGGATTAAAATTCCAGATGAGATTTCTATGGGGACATACAGCCAAACCCCATATCCCCACTCTCTCCCTTCCTCCTTTCTTTCCTTCCTTCCTTCCTTCCTTCTTCCCTTCCCAGGGATCAGCTCTGCATTGCAGTTTGATGTTCTCCCAGCCCCTCCAGCTTCCCTTTTCCCATTTTCCCTTACTAGCATTGCCCCAGTAAATCTCTTATATTTTCAATCCGTCTTGTGGTGGCCTGCTTCTCAGAGGATCTGGAAAAAATCATTTAGCAAAGTTATAAGCTATCTACCAATACCAAACATAGATACATGTGAAATAATTTAGAGAAGTACAACACTTGATGAGTTTGCCATATGAAAAGCTATTCCTCAAGACAAAGAGAAAAACTGGATTTTCTAGACTGGAACTTTGCAAATTAACAATGACAAAGGACACTTTCTTTTTAACTTTGCAATCCTTATAGACTTATACTTTTGTAAAATACAAGAAAAAAAAAGAAAGAATGACAAAAAATGCCATAAAAGACATTAAATTAAGTAACAGTTTTTAGAATAAACAGGAATAATGCTCACTGTCTTAGTTATCTCATGGTAGACTGGTAACAGTTCTCAGCCTGGCACTAGTCTATGGACCACACTTTGAGTTGCCCAGTACTAAAGTATGTGGAATGGAGTTATGTCAAACTGGCACTGACTCAAATGGTAGAAAACTTGAAAATTCAAATGATCAACTTTCTGCTTCTCAAGGCCTTGAAGTTTCTATATAATAGACAGCTGGTTTGAGAAAGTCAGTGAATATACTGGTTGCATGAGGGGGAAACTGTGTCTACAATGCTGTAGACTTGAGAAAGGGGTTCAGCTTTGGTCATAAAGAAATATCTGGCTTGTGATTGACCACGAGTATATTTCTCAGTCTTTGAAGTTGTATTTGCGGCAGAAGCATCAGATTTCCATCCCCATTTCTAGCAATTTCAGAACCTGGAGTGGAGAACCCTGATCCTGGATTCTCCCCTCTTTATCTCAGTTCTTCCTTACCCTGGTCCCTTCCTAGGAGTTGAAAACATTGTAAATTTTGTGTTGAGAGGATCCTAGAGTTGGGAGAAGCCTAAGTGGCTTTGTGGCAGCTTAGGAAAACACACTCTTGTCTGCCTTCTACTTTTGCATTGGTTTTTGAATTTTAGTTAAGTGCTAAACACAAGTTATACAAACATATAATTCTGGCTTTCTACCTTGTGGTTAACAAAGCTGTAAGTGGAGACATGTGAAAGCTTATTCATAATTTGAAAGCATTAGAATGCTCTTGCTGGGGCCTTGTCCCTGCAATAACAGAAGCTTCTTTTGATTCCCTTATGATTATATCATTATTTTGAGTGGACTCAGCATTTGGAGCATGTTATATTTTTACAGTGCTTTGCAGTTACTTTTATTAGCGTTTATCCTTTGTCTAAGAGTAAATTGACGTGTCAACTCTCATCTCCTGCTATATCAGTTGACTGGCTCAAGTACTCTAAACACATAATATCTAAATGAGCAAAATAAATAAATGGGTGGGGAGGGAGTGGAAAAAGGGTGGGTTATGGTGGAGGAGTATTTGATTAGAAAGAAAGAACAACTGGTATCAAATTGTTTTCCTGCTGTGGAAAGGGGCACAGACACAAGAGTAGTTAATGACTGCAATTTTCTTTTGACTTCTAATATCTATAGGGGTGCACTTCTTTCTCAATACCCTGATGAGTTCATGGCAGCCTGGAGCTTGTAACTTGCAGTGCACCATCCTGGATTCAGAGAGCTGATCTCCACTAAAAAGCCATTTAGCAATGTGAGGTCAATAGGCAATTTACAACCTAGACAGTCAGCTTGTTTTGAAGCCCCTGAACTTTGGTAGACTTTGCCCTCTGCGTGCTTCTTTCATAAAGATGACACAGCTGGATAATAACAATTTTTTCATCATATACGAATATCCAATGCCATTAAGCTGCCTGTCTCTTCCTTTTATCATTTTGGTGGCTAGCCCTATAAAAATAAATTAAACCAAATAAAAAGTAATGCATCTAGATGAGTAGTACATCCTGAACATCTGGGTGAATATATTTCATTTGTGGCTTCTTTATCATCAGCAATGATAACAGGAGCTTGACTGGTTATTACCCTTATAGTCTTTCTTTGAGGGTCTCAAGAAAAGTTATCTGAATTCAAAAAGAAATGGCAAGAGGAGACCTGAATAATTTCCTGGCTTACTAGCTCAGAGCATCTGTTTCATATTTAACAGAAGTTAATCTGTAGACTGTGGCAACCTGAAGATATCCATTTCTAAACAAAACTAGGGTTAATGTAATAACAGGTTACAAACAGGTCATATTACAAAACAAATTTGATGTGAGTCATCCATAGTGGAGTATAAGCCATTGTATTTTACCTTCCTTAAAATTCAGTGTTTAAAAGACTACACTGTATCTGTTAAGTGTATATATTCTGCTTAAGCTTTGCTTTTCTCTATTGCCCTATACTTAACGGGCTGGGTGTGTTGGATATAAAGATTGAACAGCATTTTTACAGTGACCTTTTAGGAAACAATGGTAAGAATAACTCACAGAGACATTGAGTCTGAAAGTTGTATTTCTAAACAGTTTCCTCAAATTTCTGGTATTGGGAGATCAGAGATACCGAAGGAATTGTAGTATCTTGCTACAACCTGAGTATAAGCTGCATATGGTCGAAGAGTCTTCTTTGAAATCATTTTTTTAAACTTTATAGAGGAACCACAGATAAAGCCTTTGAACTGTAACAAAAAGCATCCTGCCCAAAAATATCTGCCTGCTTCCATGAAGGGCATCAGCTTGCTCCTCTTGACATCTCTGACCCCATGCTTTTATCCCACCAAGGTGACTTGGAGATTCTTATTCTCTTTGGTTTTCCACCCTCAAGTCCCTGCTTTATGCCAGTGGGCTGTGATCTGAAAAACAATCAAAGCTTTGGGAACTGGTTAATCACTCATGAAAATCTCAATATCGACTCAAGGAACAGTAAAATTAAATAGGACAAGTGAGCAGCTGGTAAATCAATAAAGACTAATGTGAAAAGTGATGTTTACATAAATAGCCTAATTCATCCTTTGAAATATGAATGTAAAGACTTCAAGATGTTTACAACCTTGGATTGTACCTGGGATTGCAGCAAGTCCCAGGTTTTCAAGGGTTTCCAGCATCTTTTAAAGCAGGAAAGAAGAGAATCATTTCCTTTCTCAAGGTGAGATTTAAAACTGCCCTTAGCTCTCGCTCAGAATTGGAATGCATGTTCTTCTTGACCCAGCACAACAACTGTAACTCTCTGAAAATAACAAGTTGTTTTCTGGCAGCTACTAGAACAAGACTCAGTCGCATCAGAAAGTCTCTGAAGAAAAGGCTTCAGAAAGCATTCTTGGAAATAAGCAGAAATGTACTTGATAATAAGAAAAGGAATGGACCTGGCTTAACTACATACAACGTGTGTGTGCATATGTGTATTTCCCCCCTTCTTACACCACATTTAAAAAAAATTTCTCAGATTCATTACACATTAATTGCCAATCTTCTACTTATGATGAGAATAAAGTTTGTGTGCTTCGATGTAAATGTTTGATACTTGAACCCTAAAATCTTTTAAAGAATAACATCTGCTTCAGCAGGCACATATCTTGGCATTCTCAAAATTTTAAGTTCTGTATTTGCAACTGAACAATTCAGAAACGGACCCATTTTGAGGTGGAAGGATAGGGTTTGTATCAAAGAAAGGCAATTATTTGCCTTCTCTCAAGTTCAGGGAGCATACTAGGCCCTATCAGAAGCTTAATAGGAAGATAGAGAAGAAACTTGTCTTCACCAACCAATTTTTTGTTCTTCTTGGTACAACTGCACATTTCTCAAACTTTCTTTGATTTGCGACAACTACATGAGTAGTTCTGATCAATGAGTTGTGGGTGGAAGTCAGGAAGGTTACTTCCAAGCCTGGTCCATAAGTTCCCTCAAAATATTTCATGCTCTCAATACTTGGAACCAACCCAAATACCCATCAATTAAAGCCTGCATAAAGAAAATGTGGCACATATATACCATGGAATACTATGCCATCATAAAAAAGGATGAGTTCATGTCCTTTGCAGGAACATGGATGAAGCTAGAAACCATCATTCTCAGCAAACTAACACAGGAACAGAAAACCAAACACCACATGTTCTCACTCATAAGTGGAAATTGAACGATGAGAACACATGGACACAGGGAGGGGAACATCACACACTGGGGCCTGTTAGGGGTTGGGGGGCTAGGGGAGGGATAGCATTAGGAGAAATACCTAATGTAGATGATGAGTTGATGGGTGCAGCAAACCACCATGGCACATGTATACTTATGTAACAAACCTGCACTTTCTGCACATGTACTCCAGAACTTGAAGTATAATAAAAAGAAAAAAAATATTTCCTGCTCTCTCCTCTTTCATCTGCCAGGAGAATACAAAGTTTTAATGGAAGGCTCTGGAGCCCTGAGGAATAACAGTTATTTGACTGAAGAAACCTGAGTTTCTAGATTGCAATGTTGACCAGAGTCCCTGCTGACCCAGAAAAACTCTGATGTGAGAAAAAAAGAAAACCCAGATTGCACTAACTCACTGAGATTTTGAAGTTTAGTTGTTCAGCGATGAACCTGTCCTGACCAATTCAGAGGAACAGTGGGAAATCTGTGGAATGTGCTTATGAGAGGCTATGGTAGGCAGGATTTCAAGATGTCCTCGTGATCTCTGTCTCCTTGTGTTTCTCCCATGACTGTGTCATGTTTCACAGCAAAAGGGAATTTGCAGTGTATTAAAGGACTGAAAGGTTGACCTTAAGACAGTGGGATTATCTGGGTGGGCCTAATTTCATCACATGAGCCCTGTGAAAAAAGTGAGTTTTCTCTAGTTGGTAGCAGAAGAGGCAGTCAGAGAAAGTGTGAGAGGGATTCAGTGCTGAAATGGAGAAGGTCACATGGTAAGAACCTGAGAGTGGCTTCTGGTAGCTGAGAGTGGTACTTGGACAACAGCTAGCAAGATAATGGAACCTTAGTCCTAGAGCCTCAAGGAAATTAGTTCTGCTGACAATCCAAGGGAACTCTGAAGCAGCTCTTTTCCTAGTTGAACCTCTAAGTAAGGATTGAACTAGTTGATACTTTAATTTGAGCCTTATGAGTCTCTGAGCAGAGGACCCAAGGAAACAAAGGCTCCTAATGCACAGCAATGGTGACATAAGTGTGTTTTGCTCTAAGCCACTAAGTTTGTGGTAATTTTAAATGTATCAATAGAAAACTAATGCAGTGGGTGAAAAGTGCTGTGTCTAAGATATGTGGCAAAATCAGGGCTGGTACATGCTGGTGTTACCATCCAAGGAGTTGGATCTGGTGAACAGGATGTGGCAGCAGGAGGCAGTGTGATGGTGACAGTCACAGTGAGATGGGTTCTGGGGCTGCAGTTTGAGGTTGAAGCAGTTGTTGTGGACTTAAGGATCTGAGAACTCAGGCACAGAAGAGGAGGTCTGGCAAGATCTGTGCAACGGGTTCTGGCCCCAACCAAATGGCCTGAGGTCAGAGATTGAGTCTAAATTTCAGTGTCAAGAACTGAAGTTCACTGAAATTTTTTTTTTTTTTTTAAGGAACTTCTGGTTTAATGAACTAGGCTGCTGGTTTTAAGATATTTATTTGTTTCATGGTTCTTTAGAATTATCTTAGAGAAGTCTGAGAGGCTGAGTAGACATAGCATTGGCTCCTCATTTCTGCTTTAGCCAGGGCAGCCCTGAATTTAGGTATTTCTATTTGGGGTTCCATATGACACGGCTGTTGGAAAAAAACCTTCACTGCTTAGACTATTAGAAAATGCCTAATTTAGGGAAAAGCTGTGTATCTTTGGGAAAATGGGGGGCTTCTCATACATAGGGCAGCAAGGCTAACTCTAGATCCCAAAAGAAGGGAGCCTGGTTCACATTGGCTCAGGTTCTGGCTGGACTGAGTCTGAAGGATAAAATATCCCAGGCAAAGCTGAGCAATCAAGGACAGAACAAGATCTTGTGTGTCTTTAAAGGACCCCCTATACAATCTTCAGAGATGGAAGCACAATAGATATGGATATGTAAAAATATTGTATAGAATACACATTATACATATATATACACATATATGTGTATATGAAGCTGAAAACCATCACTCTCAGCAAACTAACACAGGAACAGAAAACCAAACACCACATGTTCTCACTCATAAGTGGGAGTTGAACAATGAGAACACATGGACACAGGGAGGGGATCATCACACACCGGGGCTTGTCAAGGGGTGAGGGGCCTGGATTTTATAATCCAGTTGAGTTCTTGTGTGTAGCCAGGTTTATATATATATATATGTATGTATATATGTATAAAATATGGATTTCCTGAGATGGTCATCTAATCTGGCTCATCTTGTGTCAATTGCAGGGTCTTCATTTGTAATAAATATTTATTAAATACCTATATGTGCCAGGCCTTGAACTTAGATCTGGGAATCCAGAAGTAAGAACAAGGAGGTCACAGGCAGGGAGAGGGAAAGAAGACAATACATGAACACATCAGGTTCAGACAAGAAAACAAGTTTGGCTTTCTGATTGTGGCAATGCTGTAGGAAAGGAGCAATATGATCTCCAGTTTGACACGGGGCTGCTATGTGGGTATATCACCCTAAAGTGACCAAAAATAAAGGCAGCAAGCACCTGGAAGCCCAGGCCTCTGTCTTTTAACTCAGTAAATGAGATCTTTGGCATAACCATGTATAAACATAAAATTTTCTCCTCCTCAGTCTCTAATTGTACCAATTCAGTTGCCATTAAGATTATCAGCATAATTCTGCTTTAATTACTGACACCTGTACCTGCTGCAATGAATGAACCTCCTGGGCAACTTCCTGAAAAGCACAGTTGCTCTATCACTGCTGGGTGAGTGTGATCATAAGCTTTGTCAAGCAGAGAGACAAAGCGACACTCTGCCGATGCATCTTCAGGTCCAGTCTTCACCTCCCAGCAGCACCATCATGCTACTGGCCCTGTCATTTTCTTGGGCTAATTGACAGAAGCAAAGACCAAGGGGGAGAAATCCACCTGCTGGATCAGCCGCTGTCAGAACCAAGGCAGCAATTCCCATCGCTTTAACTGCCTGGAAGGAGATGGGGGTCCTCTCATCCCATTAACTGCTTTTCTGCAGGTTCAGGGGACAGTGTGTTCTGCTTTGTTGCTCCAAGTGATAAAATCGGTAGAATGTGTTACTATGCAGTGACAAGTAGCCATAAACTTAAGCAAAACCAAACTGATGGTAGGTTAAATGATATTTGAAAAGCATATTCAAATATAATTTTCTCTTTTGGGAGGCAAAAGCCCAGGTCTTAATGGAAGGAAGAGCTACTTTTAGCTTATTATGCATCCAGCTGTTCAATGATTTGAAATCTTTTATCAGGCTTTGTTTCTGAATTAGTCTACTTCCTCCTGATTACGGTGTTATAGTTATTTATTGCTGCATAACCTCAAAACTTAGTACCTTAACACAATAATTTGATATTATCTCTTATGACTTTATGGATTGACTAGCTCTTGGTTGGAGGTCTCCCATGTGGTCACCTTCAGTTGTTAAGCTATAGCTGGAGCCATCTGAAGGCTCAGCTGGGCCAGATGCCCAGGTAGTCTCTACATTCACAGGTCTGGTACCTGGGTGAGTATGACTGAATGATTGAGGTTAGCTGAAACTGTTGACTTGAGTATCTACACATGCCCTTCTCAGCTGTGGTCTCAGTGTGCTCTAGCTTCTCACAGAGCAGCTCAAGGTTCCAGGTAGGAGCTGCCAAGTTTCCTTTAACCAAATGTCAGAAGTCAGTCATTGTTATTCCCTCCACATTCTATTAAGTGAGTCACAGAGCTATCGTAGGTTCAAGAGGAGAGGACTACAAAAGGCATGAACGTGGGAGACATGATTCATTGAAAGGAGACATCTTTGCAAAGTAGCTAGCATATTAGCATCTGTAGCATTTTATGTGAAATCAAGTATCTGAGAGATTGTAAAATCCCCAAATGCTATTGCCGGTAAGCTGATTATGAGGGTCATTTAGTATGAAGTGCCCAGCCTAGCTGAAAACTCTCTTAATGAAACTGACTAAACTTTATCTGTCAAATTTATGAGCTATTTCTGGTTGAGCTCCTAACTTCTGGGAAAGTAGACAATTCATTCTGAATTGGAAAAATTTTATGTGTATTTTACTTGAGCAACTTTTTCAACAATAACATCCAGATGAAAAATTTTAAAAATAAAGAGGCAAGAGAATCACAATTTCCTGTGGCTGTACAGTGACTTCAGATTTGACTATGTCAGTTTGTCAATCTACAAATGTTAAGGAGGGCCTCGTGTATGGTGAGCAGCCCCTCTGTGAGGTGCTTGAGGGAAGAAAGGTAGTTAAGAATGGTTCCTGTCCTGGATGAGCAGGCAAGTCCTGAAACCAAAACTTAGGAGTAAGGCTTTTTCTGGCAACCTAAAATTTAGTAGAAAAAGCAAAACATTGCATATACAGAAGAAAACAGTAAAAATTGCTACATAGTACAGTATATATAGATTTTATGGCTTTCCAATTATTTTTCAACTTTCTGTTTTATATGGGAGATAAGCTCATTGGATATTTTTTTCTAGTTGTAGCTGTTTCTGACTCTCAATGTAGCTTTTAGGATAAAGCCTTTGTCCTTGATATCTTCATTTATAATCCAGTTGAGTTCTGGTGTATAGCCAAGTTTATATGTAAAATTGATACCTGGAAGAAAAATAATTTAATGTTAGAATGACTTGTTCCAGGTTGATGGTTGTTGATAGAACACAAAACATTCTCTGCCTACGAGGGAAGAGAAGTTGAACAATGCTCAGAATTATTAGGTAATGGTTGAATCAGAAAAAGAATTAAGCTCCTCCATGTGATGAGTACAGTGCTAGCTCCTTGGGTCACAAAAATAAGTAAGAATCAGTTCCTGCCCTCAAGAGAGCCAGCATGGAGAAAAACACAGTTATCACTACTAAATTTCTGATATAAAGAGATATAAACAAAGTGCTGGAGGGAAGAATGACTTAACTAGAAGGGCATAGTAACATTTAAACAGGTCCTCAAAGGCTCAGTAGGATATTGTCAGGCAATAAAAGAAGATTACATCAGGCAGAGTATACAGGACGTTTAGGAATGGGATGATAAAGGGACCCAGAACAAGCAAAGAAGAGTTAGAATCATGGGAGCTACAGTGTGAGGTGCATTTGTGGGGTGGGGTGTATTTTGTGTTGCAGGTGAGAGAACTGATGATAGAGGAGGCCAGAGAATAGGCAGAATTCAGGTGGGATATCTGGTGTGTTTGCTTGATAAAAGTAGGATTTGGGTAGTTGTGGATTGACTAGAACATAGAGGCCTGAAGAGTTAGAATAAGTCCAGCTGCCAGAAAATATCACTTAGGTCAAAATTCTTCAACTGATCTCAGATTGTTCCACATCTGACAGATCAGTCTAGGAGAACAAAGGACAAGCAGGATACAAGTACCTGTAGATAAAGGTTGAAAGTGAGCCCAAGATCAGAGTGAAAAACAGAAGCTCAAGAGGCAGGAAAATAAAGTGTCAGCTGCATGTAGTCACATGGGACTAACCCTTAAGAGGGGGAATTGACAGGGCACGGTGGCTCATTCCTGTAATCCCAACTCTTTGGGAGGCCAAGGCAGGTGGATCACCTGAGGTCAGGAGTTTGAGACCAGCCTGGCCAATGTGGTGAAACCCGCCTCTACTAAAAATGCAAAAATTAGCTGGGTGTGGTGGCGTGTGCCTGTAATCCCAGTTACTCGGGAGGCTGAAGTAGGAGAATTGCTTGAACCCACGAGACAGAGGTGGCAATGAGTCAAGATCGTGCCACTGCACTTCAGCCTGAGCAACAAAGTGAGTCTCTGTCTCAAAAAAAAAAAAGGGGCGGGTATTGCTGTCCCTCTAAGAGGGTGGAGCTACTTGACAGGGACTTCATCAGCCAGGAACAATTCAAGAGTCTAGGACCTAGGCATCTGGTATGGTTTGGCTCTCTGTCCCCACCCATATCTTGTCTTAGATTGTAATTCCCATCTGTCAAGGGAGAGACCTGGTGTTAGGTAATTGGATCTTGGGGGCAGTTTCTCACATGCTGTTCTTGTGATAGTGAGGGTTTTCTCATGTGTGGCACTTCCCCTTCCCCTTTGCTGGCTCTTTTTCTTGCCATCTGCCATGTAAGATGTGCCTTGCTTCCCCTTCACCTTCTGCCACGATTGTAAGTTTCCTGAGGCCTCCCTGGCCATGTGGAACTATGAGTCAATTAAATTTCCTTTATTTATAAATTACCCAATCTTAGGCAGTATCTTTATAGCAGTGTGAGAACGGACTGATACAGCATCCAAGAGCCAATCAAGTCGATTATGTGGTGATCCAGTGAGTCCTGATTTAAAGCACATTCATAATCCCTACATTGAAAGCCTGGCTCTGAGTCATGTTTATAGGCTAAACCTAAGAGAAAAATTAAAAATTCCAACCTTCAGCAGCTAGAATAAACAGACTCATAATACATAGTCTAGTTTTCTATAGGCAACTTTATTAGTCAGGGTTCTCCAAAGAAATAGAGCCAATAAAATGTGTGTGTATATAGAAATTTTGTTTTAAAGATTGGCTTATACTATTATTAAAATCTTCAGTGTAGGCTGGCAGGCTGGAGACCAGGGAACTCACAAACATCACACTTCAAGTACAAACTCTATCTGCTGGCAGAATTTCTTCTTACTTGCAAGAGGTCTGTCTTTTTTTCTATTCAAAACATAAATTGATTGGACAAGGCCCATCCAAATTAGCAGGGCAATTTTGTTTGCTTAAAGTCCACACCCATTAACATAAATGTTAATCTCATCCAAACACATGCTTGTAGAAACATTCAGAATATTGTTTGACGTAATATCTGGGCACTATGGTCCAGTCAAGTTGACAAGTAAAAGTAACCAATAATGACAGGTGGAGGTTGATGGATGTAAGTAAATACTAGAGAGTTCATATTTTATAAATAAAGTTTATGCATGGGTAATAAAAACAGAATTTAAAAAATCTAAAATAAATTTATTTGCTGGACTGTTTTTCATTCATCCTAAGGACATATTTGGTAGAATATGAATTTACAACTGTATGTGGTGTATGTGTGTCTGTGTGTGCATGTGCACAGGTGAGAGAGAGAGAGAGAGAGAGAGAGAGAGAGAGAGAGCACAGTTTTATGTGGTATTCATAAAACTATCCTGGAGATTTCTCTTTTTACTTAATTGTATCTGTTGAAGAAAGATGATCAAAGGTTGGTCAATTGATTTATTTTTGCTCTCTTTAATGACTAGTGCTAGATTTTTACTCTGGTTGACTGGTTGAGTAATATATTAGTGAGAATGTCAATACTATGCCAGCCAGTCTCATTGTGTGAAGGCACAGGCTAGAACCACACTAAGTATAGTCCATGGATCAATAGCTCAAATCACTTATACACCTAATCACTTCAGTTAAATCACTTGGAAGTTCATAAGAAAACAGAATCGTATGGCCCTCCTGACCTGTGAATTAGAAGAAAACCTAGGGAAAACCATTCAGTACATAGGCATAGGCAAGGACTTCATGACTAAAACACAAAAAGCATTGGCAACAAAAGCCAAAA